>JAOVVF010000051.1:391711-411738 GCA_028565595.1 Duopalatinus emarginatus
TGTGTGTGTGTGTGAGAGAGAGAGAGAGAGAGATTACTTCTCTTACCGGTTTGGGTCTCCGTTTCTCCGGCTCCTGTTCCGTACAGGACATTAAATCACAGATCATTCACACAAAACCTGTCTGTGTGTGTGTGTGTGTGTGTGTGTGTGTGTGTGTGTGTGTGTGTGTTGCCGTTGGATAAAACTCTGTCCTGACCGACCGGTGTCCCTGTAGAAATGAGCTCGCGCGCTCTGGGATTCCCGCCTGCAGCGAGGGGCTGATGGTCACGTGACCGAGCGCGCGCGGGGGTCCAGTGAATTCCTCTGAGATGTTTAGCACTCGGGCTAATGAGAGGCTGTGAGAACCTGTTGGTCTACAGTTACTCTGACGTGAACGATCTCTGGTTCCTGAACGTATATACAGAACTCGTCCTGAAGACTTCTCTATGTACATACACCCCAGTGAAGTCCTTCAAACATCACCGTCATCTACATAATACTTGATACACATCGTGAGGTCATTTATTAGCTAACTGACGGCTACCATAATGCTAACTGATGCTTCTGATGCTACCTAATGCTTCTGATGCTAAGTTACTTATGAATTAGCGTTTTAAGACTAAGACTAATTAGCGTTTAAGACTAGCGTTTTAAGTGGCTAGCTAGCTGAGGCGCTGAGGTTACGAGCCTCTCAGACTTGTTTCCAGACGGCTATATTTCACTGTGTTTAATATAAAAATAACGTTAAGATTTAGCATCAGGACAAGTAGCTAGGTTCCCCAGATCGCCACTGATGATAAAAATAATAATAAAAAGAAGAAGAATGACAGATTTATTATTTATAAATGACACGTAGCGATGTGACATACAGTATACATTACAGCCTGAAGTGATTTGTTAGTCCGTATTTAAGATGGTGATAACACAATAACACAGCAGCAGTCATCAGCCAGTGTGGCATCTCAGCAGGACACAGAAATACAACCGTGACATTTTGGTTAAGTCAATTTAGGGGTCACGCTGGATATCAAATCTGACACAGCAAGCAAAACTGGTAGGTGTGAAAGTCTGTAGTGGACATGTCCCAGGTAAATAAATAAAAGTTGCAAGTAGGGAGCTTCCATTAAACATACGTGAGGACACACACACACACACACACACACACACATCAAGAGGGCATCACAAAGACATGTTGGCAACCTCATTTAAAATATTTTGGCTGCCATTAAAGGTGCACTACTATGTCTCTCACGGTGATGGCTCTGTCCCAAACCACACTAGCATAGCCTGGGTAGTAACTCACAGTAAATATCAAAATACCTAAATTACAAAAATATGAACATAACACTTTTCTTTTTGTTTCCAGAGATCAAAGACTTTTTCTATGTACACAAAGGGCCTTTTTCTTTCAAGAATTGTTCACAAATTTGTCTGAATCTGTGTAAGTGAGCACTTCTCCTTTGCTAAGATAATCGATCCATGTCAAAGTTGTAAATCGAGTGGTTCATGGTCTCTGCATTCAAAATGCCTTCAGTAAAATGCACCTGTGTTCGTTATCCATCGCGCCTGCCCATACCATAACCCCACCGCCACCATGGGCCACTCGATTCACAACGAGGCTCTCTGGTGGACATTCCTGTGGCATTGTGCTGTGTACTGCATTTTAGAGTGCGCTTTTATTGTGGGACTGGTGTTTTAAGGTGAAGAGATCCAGCATTGGCAATGCAGACAGAAGGATTACCCGACGTTAGACCACACCTCCAGAGCCAAGGAAATATTTGAATATCATTTTCAAATCGTAAAATAGTACAAATTTCCTGCTATTTTGCACAGTGTGATTTGTGTTGTGGCTCCTATTATTGTATCAGAATGACCCCCTGGCACAGGGGTGTCATTGTAAATGTCACCCAAGGAGCTATTCTATTTATTACTTTTTATTTACAGCAGTGCGTAGTTTAGGACAAAGCCAAGAAGTGCACACTCTGCAGCTGTGAAACTCTGTGAAGTCCATCCTGAGTCCCAAGTCCATTCCAAGCACTTTACATGGACTAAGAATAAAGTCACAATAGCTGAGACAGGAAAAAACAGCGGGACACTTAGTGATGGTCCCTTCAGTGGAGTAGGCTATAAATCAGAGGTGCAAACAAAATTAGGGAGGGGGAACAGTAGCAAGTGTAGTGTGTGATCGTTATTTTTACCGACTGAGAAAATGTACGTCCTAGGAGGAAGGGTCCAAACTCACCAGGGAGGGTGCACACAGGCTGGCTGTGTCCGAGGTTCCATCGCCAACAAAAATTCCAAGGAGGAAATTAACGGCCAATGCTTCAATCCGCTTGTCACCTTTATCCTTTATTCAAAAGAAATTGAATGCAACACTTTGGTGAAGTAGCATCATTTGCATCTACTCTATGGCTGTGTTTTGTCCTCACGCTGTCTCTCTTGCATTACTAGCCTGGCAAAAGACTTGCACCCTAATCAGCTTCTACTTACCTGGTTTCCTTGGCAACGCGCTTTGAAGTCAGTACAGTGATTTTAGACATTTAAAGGAAGTCTGTATCTGTGTGTGTGTATGTGTGTGTGTTTGATGAGGACAAGCAGAAGTGTGGTGCAAAACAACAAATGAGGTGCTCACAGTATAGCAAGAATTGTACTGTGTGTGTGTAATAATGACAGACATCCACTGTTCTCCCCACTTACATGACCTAAACTCTTACAGTCTTTTTCTCTCTCTCTCTCTCTCTCTTTCTCTCTCTTTCTCTCTCTTTCTCTCTCTCTCTGTCAGAGACACAAAACTTTTCTCTGCCGAATTTACATTCTCGTTAAATTTAGCATCCACCATCTGCCCGACTCTGAATAATTTCCACCCTGTTTTGACTCCTTTTGCTTTCTAATTTTGTTTCACTATTCCAGTGTTCCAATCCGCCCTAACTGATTTCTGCCCTAACCACTCAGAAGTGTGCACCACCTACACCACACTTGATCTGGACGGCATAAATTATATATTGGTGGTGTGTGCATGCACATCAATATTCCAATTTCTCTATGATCTTGGGTTCTATTTTCCAGAATATAAATAGCATTAATTATCTAGGATCGTCATCATGGGAGTTGCTCGAAGAATATAACATCAACCCGAGGAAATCAGATCGTCCTTCCCAATATATAGTTCTTGATGGACCCCATTTTCCCACTGTGCTATATTCCCAACACATACTTTTCCAAGGGCCATATGTTTTTGAGGTACTACATTCCCAAAACAGTTTTCACAATAATAACAATAGTTCCCAAGGTAATACAATTCCAAACCCCAAGGCCCTAAGTTCCCAAGGTACTAAATTTCCAAAAACACAGTTTTTGATGGGCCTCATGTTCCCCAGCTACTAAATTCCCAACACAGTTTTCAAGAGACATATGTTCCCAAAGTACTACACTTTAGTTCCAGCCCTAACCTTATAGTCCAGATGCAAGAGAGATTGTTGCCACATGCAGAGAGTAATCAGTAATCAGTATGTGTCAGATTTTTGGACTTGAACTTTGAATCCTATGTTCTCAGGGTTCTCTCAGTGGCATATCATTTCCCCAAGGTTAAAAACTCTGCAAACCGCTATCAAGTTATCCTGCTAGCTACATTGTATCCCAGTGAATCAATACAATACTCAATAAGAGTTGATTGTGTTTGTGCTCCTAAAACGACAGCTTCGATGTTTTCCTTTACAAGGTTCCAAAATGGCTGCCGCAGATCGCTTTTGGCTCCATGAGAGCGGCTTTCTTTTTAATGACCGTCATTAACGCCTGTGCTAAATGGAGGGATAGAGAAAATGTTCCAAAAACCAGATGGCAAAACGCTGAAGCATGATGAGTCATTTCTGGCTTTTGTAATTTCCTCACCATTTTCTGTCAGCAATGTTAATAATCTGTAATAAAAAAGAGGGGGTGGTTCGGAGTTCTTCACTGTTTTTTTTCCCCGACCCCTGATGCTAGAGCTAAAAAAATATACCAAACATCTAATGTGTAACTCATACTACTAATATGTAGCTATGTTTTTTTTCTAGGTCGAACCGTGAGCAGAAATGAGGCAGAGTGGTTCATTCTTGTGGCTCATTCATTAAAATGCACATTAACGAATATGATGTAGGAGCCAGAGGTGTAAAAAAAAACAAAAAAACATGGCCACTGTGAATTTCTATATGAATGACACAGAAAACATGCACAGAAGTATTAAGGTCCATGCTCATCCAGTCCTGTATACAGTCTGTCTAATGTCTGGCTTATAGTCTGCTAGTTATTATTTTCTGAATAGATATGACATTAAACTCTTGGTAGAATTGCGTTATATGTAAATGAGAAGCACACATCGCCCTCTAGTGTGTGTAGTGTGATCTGCAGTTTTCCCCACACTTCACGCTCAGCACTTCTTCAGTGCCTGTAGTCCAGCTGACTGCACTAATTACTAATTAAAGATAAAATCTATACCATAGGAATATAGTATAATAATTGGCAGGTCAGTATTATGACCTGATCATTATTATCCAACTTGTAAACGGGTAGTAACGCACTACAATTACTCTGTTAGCATAAATACCCTGGTTAGCAGACACCTCAAACCAAAACATCTGCAATCTACGCTAACCTGAAATAACTGAATGCGGTTTACTCACCCCAGTTAATGTTTTTCAGTAGCGATATATGTGTAATTTAATGTACAAGCCTCATTTGACTTTCAATAAAAATATATTTTTTAATAACGACATTGTTGTTTACTTGTTGACACTGGTACAGCTAGAACAACAGGGTTCTCACAATATCAGACACTTCGATTTTCTGGATCTTATTCTTTCTGCCTAAAACAGCTTATATAAATGTAAAATATATATCTTTACATGTATATATATTAAATATATATAAATTTAAATATATTACAATTTTTATATATTACATTTTTTTTCATTTTTAAAATGAAAATTTGCTGTATTTTTACAACATGTGCAGTGTTGTCGTTTTATTTATTTATTTATGACCGGGGCGACATGCTTTTTTTTTCCCTCAGAACTTTTATACAGGCGAAAATATCCGTCGCAGAACAAAAATAAGCTTTGTGCTCAATGGGGTTTTGTACACACATAATTACAACGTTGTTCCAGATCTGATTTTTTGCAAGAATAAAGTTTAAACGACCCTTTAAGACAGGAGCTTATGCTTTTCGCGTTTCCTCAGAGTGATTAGCTGAAAAGAGATGGAGGAAGTCCGCAATACCCATCAGTGTCCAATAACGGGGGACAGCTGGTGTTGGGAGGCGCGACGTTACATTTACTTGAGTAACTTTTTGGGAAAATTGTACTTATAAGAGTAGTTTTAATGCTGAATACTTTTTAGTTTTACTTAAGTATATTAGCGAAGAAGAAGTGCTACTTTTACTCCGTTACATTGAGTTACATTCTGCTCACTACTTATTTTAATCGATCCGTCCTTTCCAGCCATCGTTTCCGACAGAGGCTCTTTCACATGACTGTCTCACTAATCAAATGTAGCCACTAGCGACGTTTGACTCCGTTTCACCAATCAAACAGAGCCAAGCTGTCACATGACTGCACACAAAATCCCCGCGGGAAACACAGGTGGAGAAGAGCACAGAAGCGCAGTACAATGGCAGAGGCGACAGTGAGTTTCACAAAACAACCTGAAGAGAATTTATGTTATTCTGTAAAGTTTTAATCTATTATTGTTTTAGTTGTTTAAGAGAAATTCTCCACCTCTGAATTTGTTCATTGCTGTTTTATATTTTTGTGTATTTAGGTGTATTATTTGACATCCTGATTATTAAACAAAGAGGGACTCAGCAATTACTCAGAACTTGAGGAGTTTTTTTCACTCAGTACCTTTTGCTCTTACACAAGTGATTAATTTATTAATTTTAATTAATGAATTGTTTACGCAAGAAATATTATTCTAATGTAACAATGCTCGTAATTACTTAAGTACAATTTTTGGCTATTCTACCCAACTCTGCCTGTATGTTAAGTGGGTATAATTATTTCCAGGTGAAGTGTAATTGGTTAATTAAATGCCTGGCATTTATGCAACACACTAGAGACTGCAAACCTATTGAGATGTGACCACCAGGCAGTCAAACAGTTGACTCACTCCTATGAATAAAATGTAAGATTACCAGGAGCCTCTAGTGCAGCCAGAGTTAGATATAGAAATAAGACTCTAGATGGACTACATTGGTGTGCCAGTGTGTGCCAAGTTTTACATAATTATATATGTTTTTACGGCCTTCATGTGAGCTATACAAAAGCGTTTTTAGGTAAAATAGACACTTGCAACCATGGCAAGGAACTGGTCTTGCTGGTTCAATCCCCCGTACCAACAAGACTGAAGAGGCTGCCCACCGATCCACAAAAGTGTGTCTACTGCCCCCTAGTGTGTGTGTGTGTTTCACTTTACAGGTATGTTAAATGCAGAAAAAATAAACAGTAATAACCTGAAATAAATAACATTTTAATGAATCTTTTTACATTTCAAACACAACTTTGGCAAACAGTAGTTTTTTTAAAAAACATTGTGTGATTGGACAATTGAGTTATTAACTGATCAATCAGCTGCGGTTTATCAACTCGGTTCACGTTGAATAGTTGCAGGTTGGAGGGTCATTTATTCCAAAATGAGAGACAATTCAGTTTTGTCACTGTACATATTTTTGTTTGTAATTTTTTTAACACCAGCCGTCACTGTCCATGATAACGATAAAGGCATCCTGCTCTATGAGGTCATGGGTTTAGGAGTACTGCTGGGTGAACCTCTGATGAAACTCCTTAATCTTCTCCAAAACGATTTTCAGTTTCTCTGTCGGAGGAAGGATCGTCATCCTGAACAGTACGGACGTTATTCAGTCAGACATAAAATACAATGTACATAAATGTACACAATGTACACCAGTCTAATCTAAATATTCAGCTGACACAGCTAAATAAACGGCTAAATAAATAAAATAAACGGCTGTCTGATCTAATTAGAGTTAGCAAACAGTGCTAAGGGGATGCTAATCTAGCTAAACAAATCCACAAACACTAATGCTAACCACTTAATATAAGAAAAGACTGCCCAGACCTGAAATGGTACGTTCCATCTTTCTGACCGAATCCACTTCCTGGTACGAGGCAGATGCCCATCTCCTCAAGCAGACTCATGCAGTAGAACATGTCCGGGGCCTGACCCTTCTCCTGCACACAGCGACAAAAACACAAGCCTTTAACGCTATTTACAAACCGACTCCAACAGACCCAAACACTCCGCGGTGAATACCTGAGCTGCAGAGACGGCTTTAGGGGGGATGTGGATGCGAGGGAAGGTGTACATGGCTCCCTGGACTGGGTTACACCTGATTCCTGGGACCTGATTAAGAATCTGCTGCGTCATGCTAGCTTTCTTAGCGAGTTCAGCCAGAGTGTGTGAGCGCTCCTACACACAGGACCAGAGACAACACAGCTTTAATGTTCCTCACCATTTTCCTGGTTACATCACAACTCCAAATGGAGGACATGCTGTCAATATAACGTCCATGTCACTCAGCATGTCATGACTGCCTCCATGTTGACACGTTCTTGTTTATCAGAGACATTTTTAGTACCTTAATGAAGGTGGAGTATGAGGGTTCCTGAGGTTCAGGAGGCTTCACCACCACGTCCAGTAATGCCTGTCCGGTTACAGGAGGACACAGCCGCAACGAGACCAGCTTTGTCAGCTGAACTTTGACCTCTGGATCCAAATTTACCACCTCCATGTAGCCACTCCGAAAGCCACACCTTAAGAACACAGAACAAACAGGTCTAATTCCCATACGACACACACCTGTCTGAGACATCTGTAGATGTACCAGGGGTCCCATGAAGTGCCATCTATACAAACCATATACCATTATGGAGACACCACCAGCCTGTGTATTTAGCCTAGGCTCCTCTGTACCAGTTTTTCTGGCACTTCAATGTACACATTCTGTAATCGGACGTTCACGTTGCTTAAAGTCATAATACATCATATGCTAAGTTTAGCAGTTAGAAACCCATAGCCACCATAGCCAGCAAGTTAGCCACCATTACATCTTCTATTCAAAAAGTCAAGTTTAGGGCTAGCTGATCGTTGTTAGCAGGCAAACTGACTAATATTGGGTAAACTCGTTTTGTGAGCCGTTTGTCCTGTTAGATCACAAAATCAAAACTGGTAGCTAAGCTAAGCTGACTAAATCAATATGTTACTCTGCTAGCAGCGCGGCGAATAATTTGCGCTTACGCTCAGAAGCCACGTTGCTAGCAAACTCAACTGATGTCATTTGCTTACTCACTCTCCCATGTAGCACTTGGACGTGGAATGAAAGGAGGCCAGCTCCACTCTGTCAGAGTACTCGGGACCCATCTCGAACAGCACCTTCTTAAACGAGTGAAACTCGCAGCCGTCTACGTACACGTTGTCCTGATAGACCTGCGCGGTAAAATATTTTTAAAAAACAATGGTAAAAAGAATAATAGAGGAAACTGGAGGAAAATCATTCGTTTTTTTTTTTTAACCCACCTCATCTGCCATCAAAAACAGCTTTTCTTCAGCAGCGAATCGGATCACGTCCTCGATGCTCTGTCGGCTCTGCACCTGACCTAGCCATGTTATAACACGCAATGTTTACTAAGCAATGTTTACTGAGATCTACATATATATATATATATATATATATATTTATTAGGTGACTTTCTTTTTTTACCTGTTGGGTTCCCAGGGTTAATGATACACAGGACCCGAGGCATGCAGTGCTTCTTCGCCTCACCCAGTGCATGCCGCAGCTCTTGGATGTCCAGATTCCAGCATGTCTCTTCGTCCAGGTAATAATTTACCTGCACAGCGGCAAGTTCGGCGATAGCAGCGGAGTACAGAGGATACTGAGGGATGGAGATCATCACTCCGGTCCGAGACGATCCTTCACCTGACACCAGCAGTTTTATCATCGTCTGAGAGTTGAGAGAGAACGCTAGCTAATTAGCAAACATTAGCTAAGCGATTAGCTTCCAACTTTACCGGTTGTAAGTGATAAACTTGCAAATCCCCAGAAAACCAAGCAACAGCAAATTTATACAATGTCTAACTGGAGACCATTAGCTTCTAATAGCTAGCAATGTTGCAGTACCTTGTTAGCATTGAGTATGTTTAGTAAAAATGCACTCCTTAAGGGTTCTTTAAAGGATTGTTGGTTTTTGGTTGTGTGTTCGTTTTCTACGTATGTCAATATGAGGAAAAAGTAAAGCTTAGAAGGAAGTAGCAGAAATCGCTGACGCTAGAAGTGTTAGCATGCTTTGCTAATTTAATCTGAGATGCTAATAGAAAGCATAGCAGATAGAATTAAACAGATGTTTACACATTTATTTTTAATGATTTGATTAGACACTACACAGAGAAGGGACAGAAAAAGAGGTTCAGACAAGCCTACGCAGACGTCTCTGACGTTCACCAGACAGGTGAACACTATGTGTGATGAGTTCCACCTGTTCATGACCTGTATTCATTCTGACAGGTTTGTCCTCTTCTAACAGGACACTGTACCACCACACACATCTAAAGACACCAGATTATGGTTAAAGGAACACTCATCTGAGTTTGGGGATTAGTCATTCACACCTAAATCACCTGATCTCAACGTTATTGAAGACGTCTGGGACGTCATGTAACGTGCTAAGGAACACAGAAATCCTCCACCTCGGAATACAACAGA
Source organism: Duopalatinus emarginatus (assembly GCA_028565595.1). Classification (NCBI taxonomy): domain Eukaryota; kingdom Metazoa; phylum Chordata; class Actinopteri; order Siluriformes; family Pimelodidae; genus Duopalatinus; species Duopalatinus emarginatus. The sequence continues at coordinate 401,445 of JAOVVF010000051.1, forward strand.
ACTGTGGGGAGTTCTGGAGGAACGTCTGGTGTTTATTACATACTGAATATTTCCGAAGCTTGTGGAGTCTTATTTGTATGTAGCTACTATTATAGCTACATATAAGCCACGCCCACAACCACCAAACGTAGTGCATGGTACATGCCCACAAATGATACAGTATAAGGTTAAAGGAGTAGTACTAGACTCTGTGTGTGTGTGTGTGTGTGTGTGTGTGTGTGTGTGTGTGTGAGTGAGTGTGTGTGTGTGTGAGAGAGAGAGAGAGAGAGAGAGAGAGAGAGAGAGAGGGAGATAGAGTGTGTACCACAATGCCTTCACTTGCTCCAGCTGTGAGGTAGATGTTGTCAGGATTGCATTTGATCCCCCCATCTCTCTTCTCAATGTATCGTGCCACGTCCTGTCGAACAAGCTCCACCCCCTGACTGGCACTGTACGATCCTGAGGGGGCGGGACATTGAACGAATAAATCATTATTCAACTTTTAAATGTATGGTCCAGTTTTAATAAAGAACTGTTTTAGTTCCTTTTACCCAGACTCTCTCCACTGCAGGCTTGAAGGATCCGTCGTGCTCGACTTTTCACATCTTCTGGAAATCTGTCGTCATCCAGAAGATCAGGATAAGAGCAGATGGCCAGTACCTTACCACACACACACACACACACACACACACACACACACACACACACACACACACACACACACACACTCATCATCAGCGGCACCCATTTATTTAAATTAATTAACATACACACTACAGCAACTAATAATTCATTAACTCCACACTTTAACACCAACCTGTCTGAAAAAGGTGATGGGTTGCTGCCCCATGGCATGGCAGTCTCCGATATTTGCCCTAATCACCTCAGTGAAGGGCTTCTTCACCCCCTACATGATGAGAGACATTACAAATAACATTACATACACCCTATACAATATAGAGGCATCATTCTACTGTTGGCATGTCCCAAATCATACACCTTGTTCACCATATAGGCCACATAAATACCTTTTATCAGTCACTCTGGTCGTGTCCCAAATCATAAAAATTCTTCACTATATGGGCCACATACACATCACTGTGGACATGTTCCAAATGATGCCTCATAAACACCATCATCAGTCCATTGTAGGTGTGTCTAAAAACAATGCACCCTATTCATCCTATATGTCACATAAACAGCATCACTCCACTGTGGCATGTCCTGAATCACACACCCTATTCACTATAATTCACTATATAATTACATGTGAAGACAGTTTGACAACCTCATTCGTACCTGTTTAAGTTCCTGTTCGATCTGCACCGCTCTCTGCACTATGGGCCCACGCACTGCGTATTCCACCTTCTTCACGTTCGGATTCATGGTGTCCATCGTCAACACCTTCACACCGGGTACAACGAAACTGTTCATCATTGTTTCTTCGCCAGACATCCTGGACAGGAAGTAGGGTATGAATAAATAACACACTTAGGATAAACATGGTAGACCCAATCGAGTTCCAGCTAGCTGGAACACTACATCGATATTAAATTAGTTACCGTTAGTAACGTTTCAGTTAACAATAAGTATATACTTAATTATAGTTAACAATCTACTACAAACTACAGCTCTAATTATGAAAAGTAACTAATATGCATATGGAAACAGTAATATTTTTTTGCTAGATAGTTAAATTACCTAGCCGAAGATAGCTATTATAATTTGAGGGGTACTTCAGTTGTGGTATAAAACTATTCATAACAATGAGTCAAAAAGTATATGAGAGGTTAGTCCAGAATGCAGCAGTCACAGTCCTTACTAGAACCAGAAGATACGAACACATTACCCCTGCTTCAATCAAAAGGTGCAGGATCTTTACCGATACCTCGAATTATAGCATGTACAGCAGGAGGCAAATGAACACACTTGCCCCGAGCAAGGGGCAGCCCCAAACCATGGCACCCAGGGTGCAGTTTCTCCCTTGTAGATTGTTCAGATGGAGTTCCTACTTGCTCTCTGAACAGCATACATTTTCCACAACCATTACATACAAAGCACATACCTAAAAATTGAGCTCCCCATGCTGATCCTGAGGCACAAGGAGGTAACAGGGATCCACCATAATGGACATTTATCCATTACAAATCAGGAGTATGTCATATATGTCAAATCATTCATTTTTGCCTTGGATTGTGGCTGATATAAACAGCTACTCTCCATCATTGGACATTTTCTTCTTTAGACAGAAATGATGATAAAGATGGTATATCTTATACAGTGAGATAAATTACTACTAGCTAGCAAAAGAAATCCCATGATGCGAGGACCACCGATATCCAACTAATCAGGACATTTCTACTACAATCATTAGCTTGGCACCAAGTACAGTGGTGCTTTATGAACCCATGAAAAACTTTTACGTCGAAGTAAAAACTTTACTTTTCTGTAAAAACACCTTATAAAAACCTTTCCTACCTTGCAGACCATCAAAACACCACCTGAAGGGCAGGATGTTCACTTTGAGAGCGTCCTTACTTAGTGAAGACCCATCTAACTATAATCCCTCAAGTTTCTACTAAGCTGAGGTGGAGAGGTAGAGGAACTATAAAACTACAGTACACACTTTAAAAGAGGTTTTTAGGGAGGGATTTATAACCTAGCTTTAGCTACAACGTGCCAAAAAAAAAGCGGGAAACGCTTAAACACTGCAAAGACATGATGTGCTGAGCTTCAGAGACATTTGGCAGCGTGTGGAAGCACATGCTGGCCCGGCTATTTTTAAAACTAGCCAGCACTCATCACGCACCTCAAGTGTTGAGTGTCGAGTTTCTACACCCGCACGTGTTTTAAAAAACACAAATCCACACGCTACGTTCTCATCCTGCGATAACCTGTTCCGACCGGCCCAAGCTTAATTAGGATCACCTCAATTCCTCAGACTGTAAACTGCAGCTGCAATACATTCATAGCAAGCTAATTCGATACATAATCAATCCGCTAATACAATGCGCAACATCTTTATATTCATTAGTGACCTCAGGACTGGTGTCCTCAAACAAGGCAACAAACCCCTAACTGCTCCCCGGGTGCCATGGACGAAGTTGCCCACCACTTGAGGCACGTATGTTCACTACCATATATGTGTGTGTGTGTGTTAATATACTGTATTTGTCATACGAAACTCACTTAGGTTAAAGTTGCTAGGATTCTTCTTGGAAGTCAAAAGTGGTCAAAATCGTCAGGAATTAGAATTACCAAGATGTATATAACTACGGCGAAAGCAACGTCACAATCATTGTTACAACTACAGCTACGTCACAATTCAACTTATGACTAAAGCTGTGATGGGCGGTGACGCCGCTACATGTATCGAAACTATTAGTTGAATTACATTTTCCTGTAGCGCCGCTGATTTCTGAATTGAATAACATTCCAGTAGTTACGGGTAGTTTTTTTCTTTTTTTTTTTTTTTTTTGCTCAAGCACCGACATAGCGTCCACAAAGCTTCACTTTCCAGGACATGTCTGAGAAAAGCAGAGTTTTGCTCTGCAGTACGATTCTGAAACGACACAATCAGACAGAAATAAAACATGTTTACGCGCGAGCTTCTACTCCGCTTGCGCGGCTACCGAAACATGCGCATGCGTATGGCAGAGGAACCGCACGCGCGCGCGCGCGCAGTGACGTCACACCGTGGCCTTATCTGCAAAAATATTGCAGAACTTGTTAAACAAATGAATAGTAAATTTCATATAGAGAAATAAATCTAAATTTTAATTTTAAAAAAAGATGTTATGATAGCTGATCAGACTGCTGCTGGTTTTAACTTACTTCACTTTTCATCTCTTAATAATTCGTTAAAAATAACGTGGGTGAAAATGTTTTTACAAAAACCATTATCTATCTGGAACATTATACCTATAAATATGTTTTGGCTTCACTGTAACTATGACATAATGGACCTCCCTCTAACATTGGCCAATTTTTATAAACAAGTATTAACGCTATCTTGTTGGTCCACAAAAGTATTAGATAAGAAACAACAGGGATGTCAGATACAAAAACAAAACTTTATTTTACCCAAATTGGTTTGAAAAAAAATATTATTTTAGTTAGCCAACACCTGGATAATAATGTAATTTTGTTTTCTTATGCTAATTTGATGGAGCAATACTCCATTTTATACTACATCCAATACTCCACACTCTAATTTTCCAGTTACCTCTAAAGAATTTTTGGTGCAATTCCTTATGGTGTCAAAATATAACTTCAGTCAAGCCCAAAGGGCAAATCCTGACTCTTTATTCATGGTCTTTATTCATTGACCAGAGTCTTTTTATAAGCAAAAATTTTACAAAATAGCAAAATAAGATCTACCCTTTATAGAACTCAGAATTTTAGAAAAGATCATTTATTCACTTTTATTTATAATCACACTGTCTGTGTCACCCAGATGAGGATGAGGTTTCTTCCTTTTGTCATCTCAGGGAGTTTTTCCTTCTCACTGTCACCACCGGCTTCTCATCAGGGAGAAAAATTCTAAAAATGTATATAAATGTATATTTGACCCTTTTCATTATTTCTGTAAAGCTGCTTTGGGACAATTGTTAAAAGCGCTATATAATTAAAATTGAATTGAATTGAATTATTTGCTTTCTAATGAAACTGTGAAAGTCTCTCTTAAAATGATCTATAATTGTTATCTAGGTAATTATAAACTAGCCAAATCGAACCCTGTCGTAATGTCAGACTGCTCCTTCGGTCAACGATATGATGAAACTATCGATCATCTCTTTTGGGAATGTATCGATTACAGAGTTTTCTGGAATGTCTTTTCTCAGAAGAAAAGTAATTTGTGATTTCAACTTTACTCAGAAAGTAATCTTTTTTGATCTACCCACTAGAGATAATAAAGCCTTTATGGTTAATTTACTATTATATTTAACTTCTATATACATATAGAATTTGAGAATATTTGTTGTTTTTAAAAAGGACCTTGAAATGTATACACACTCCTGTCAGACCTGAAAGTGGAAGAACACCTGCTTCTAACCCAGTCTTCAGGTCACATGTAAACAGATGTTGACAATGTAACTGATGGTGGTGAGGTAACAGGTTACTTCCCCTCACTGAGATCAGCCACATTGTAAATGCATTCTGAAACCTGCCACTGATGGAAAAAGGTCTTTCTTAAATACAACAGGGGTCCCAGTAAATCCAACAGGTGAAAGACTGTTCAGTGGAGGAAAAAATATTTTCAGACCAAAGAGAAACCACCTTCCTGATGCCACTTTTGAAAAGCTTCTATTGTGCCATGTAAACAAACACCTCTTATTAGAACAATAATGGCCCAGCCATGACCTACACCCTAATTACACTTACGACTGAAGCTACACCCTAATTACAGTTATGCCTAAACCTACACCCTAATTACGGTTATAACTGAAGCTACACCCTGATTTCCTTTTAACAAAATGTACCACAAATAAATAACCGAAGTAGCCCCCACCCAACAAACACACACCTTTACGCTCAGTACCTGATTGGACCAATAAATCACATGCTAATTAGTTCACCAAATAGAAATATGATCTGACTTAACTGATTAGGAAACAAACTGAAATAAATCTTCACCTACATGGTGTAAGAAACCACACACACACACACACACACACACACACACACACACACACAGTTAATACTCACTTAAGGCACTGTTAATGAAGACACTCAAAGTCACTCAAAGTCAGTTCCCTTCTGAGGAACGGACACCACCTTCAGGAGGGAGGAACGACCTTTGACTTCTGTGACCTCACAAGAGCCCAGAAAGCCACGCACAGCTCCGCCCACCTTAGCCCCCTCACCCCCCCCTCAGCCCTGCCTGGGGTCCAAGGTTGGAGAAAGCATAAAGGACGGCCAAGAATACGAGTGTGTGTGTGTGTGTGTGTGTGTATAAAAAAGTGAGACAGCTCGGCTTGTGAGTCTCAGATGTCAGAGGAAGCATGTGGAAAAGGACAACGCATAAAACACACAGGCAGTTAATTTAATAAAAATAAGAAAAATGAATAGCAAAAGTATAAATAAAAACCGGAAAAGAAATAAAATTCCAAACTCAGCTTTAAGTGTTTTTTTTTTTTTATTCTTCTTCATATTTTTAAGTCTTCATCAGTGTGGTTCATTTGACTTTTCTCTATAGGACATCTGAAGCACTTTTCCATGCATACAAACCTCCTACACACTCATACACACAACTTATCTCAAATAAAGACAGTTCTAATAATTAAAAAAAGAAAAAAAGAGAGAGAGAGATAAGAGAGAAAAAAAGAAGAAAAAAAAAGAAGAAAGGTACGAAAGACAATGTTGACTGAATGGGACAGACGTGTCTGAGGGTCAGGTTACATGATTTATATATTTATATATATATAAAACACAAATATTTCTCTCTGTTCAGCAATAATGAAAATAATAATAATGAAATAAAAAAAAAACATTTACAATAAGAAAATTTAATACAGCATCAAAAAAAAAAAAAAAAAAAAAGAAAGAAAAATGACAGTTTTAGGTCCTTTATTTAAATTTGTTGTGCAACCTAAATATCAGACAGTAGACACTCTGTCAGTTAAGACTTTTTTTTTTTTTTTAAATAAGATAATGAAAGTACATCAACAACCATTCATAAGAGACCATGAAAATAGCTTCTATATAAATCTTATCTTTTTAAAAAAAAATATCTATAGCGGTCTATAGCGGTCAAGAAAACAGCATCGACATTGACTATCAAAATAGACTCTCGCTGCGTTTTGTCCTGAAAAATCACAAAACGCAGACAGCAGTAAAGGCAGCAGGATGCACCAAAACTCAAACCAAAAAATTTTTTGGAAAACGTATGTTAACCCGATATTTAAAAAAATTCATACTCGCACTTCCTCCGCAGCGCTCCAGTGCTTCATCAAATAAATAAATAAATAGATTCTTCCGTATATAATCTTCCAGGTCCGTTTTTTATTTACTACTTTTTATTGAATCACTTAGAAATTATTCAGATTAATGAACAAATGTGAGAAAACCAGCTACGAGAGATCAGTGTTGCCTTGATCACGTTTCCGACATACTGAAGGGTTTCATGGTTTTATTTTTTTTTTTTTGATTGTCACGAGGTAGCGCTCTTAGCTAGCTAGTGAATCACGAACGGCCCGAATCACACCTTACTGACGTGTAGTGCACTGGTTCTGTCTCTGCTGTAGACAGTCGGGATGATTTCCCGTCGTCCCTCCTGCGTAGGACATAAAACTCCTACAGGACAATTTATTCAACGTTAAGAAGAGCTGGACTGTATTCTAATATACACGTGTGTGTGTGTGTGTGTGTATATACTGCAAATGTCACATGACATGGTGGACGTCAGCAAAAATACACATTTGTTTTCAAACTGGTCTTCATATCTTAAGGAAGCTTTTCTGCTGGAAAAAAGGGGACAATGAGAAATGGACTCGTGTTTGCAAGTCACCGTCAACATGTGAGGTTTTTAACAAACGTGAACAACAACAACAACAACATGTGGGTGGGGCTTAAAGGCTAACATGAGAGCTGAGTGGGTGGGGCTTAAGACTAACAAGACAGAGTGAAGTGGGTGGGGCCAAGAGCCTGTTTACATAAAGCCAAAGGGACAGGGGCTAAACAGCTAGCTCTAAAGTGGGCAGGGCTAGCTAAAGGGTCACATAGAGCTGAGTGGGCAGGGCTAAGAGATTTGTGGGGAGCTGAGTGGATGGGGCTACAGGATTGGTGGGAAGCTGAGTGGGCAGGGATAAGGGATTGGTGGGGAGCTGAGTGGGCAGGGTTAGAGGGGTGTCACATTGATCTGAGTGGGCGGGGCTAAGACCCTGGCTCCACCGAGCATGAAAGTCACATCCTCGACTCTGTGCTTGATAAATATTTGTCATGTGACAGGAAGTTTACTTGTTTATTCCCAGGATACAAAAACGTGATAATCAGCACAGCACTAACTAATCACGTTCATCCACTGGAGGAACCCCGTCATCCTCTAAACAGGGTCCAGGAAGTCCGCTGGTCTAGAAATGTTTCGAAAAATAATTTCTACAAAAATATCTCGACTCTTTATTGGCCGTCCTGGTGGCTCGGTTTTGTGCGGTGAAGCCTTTGCCAAAGATCTGCTACGGGAAAGACAGAAGTGCACTAGAAACGGTATGACACTGGATACTGCACCCTATCTAGTGCACCAGACATCGAACAGAGAAGAATTTTGGAACTCCACTGTGCACTAGGGAGTCATTAAAATAGAGAGTTTATAACAGCAGTGACTCAGATGCATGTGTTCATGGAATGTTCATGGAATGTTCATGGAATGTCGGGAATAAAGTGCTCGAGCTTGGTCTTCTCTCTTCTCTGACAGGAAGGTTGTGGTTTATATATAAATATAACAGGAAGTCACGATAACAAGGACAGGAAGTGACGTTATATTACGGTGACGGCTCGTCGGAGTGTCGAGAACGGAGCCGTTTATTGCTGGAACATTTGAGGAATTCTGATCTCTGTGCTTTCTGGTGCAGCAGTGTGTGTGTGTGTGTGTGTGTGTGTGTGTGTGTGTGTGTGTGTGTGTGTGTGTGTATATACGCACTCCCTACATAAGTCCACAGCACGGCTCTTTTTGATTAGCCGGCTCCTCTTCCTCTGGTGCCTTCAGCTTCAGTAGCGGTGGATCTCCACTCGCAGGTGTGAAGTACACCGGCTGTTCGGCAGGCCCCGCCTCTTCCTGTGTGGGAGGGAGCAGCGGAGGTGTGGGAGCCTGGCGTTTCTGGAGTTTTGCAGCAGCCCTCTGGCGTTTCAGCTCCGCTAGCGTCTGGTGCGACTTCTCCCGCGTCATGCTGTCCGCATCCGCGGGGTCGACGCCCGCCGGCGTCAGCTGATAGGCACGCCCGCCGCTGCGCAGCTCCCCGGGAACCAGGGACGGAGACGTGAAGGCGCCGCCGTTCCCCACGACGGGGTCGCGCTCTCCGTTTTCTAATCCTCGCTCGTGTTCCTGGCCTCTGCTAGAGCTCGCCGTCTGAAATCAGAGGAACAGCCAATGGCGTTAGAAGATTTCATCTGTCAATCATTAGAAAACACCACCCAGTGTATAAATAACCTACAACACACACACTATGGAAAAGAAACTTGATATATGCGAATATAAAAGTGATTCACATATCAGAATATACAGTCGTATGATTTTAATCAGAAGCTACAACATAGAATTCACTGGACAAAAGAGTGAAAAGTGAGTGTGTGTGTGTGGGGTCACATGGTTAGGTAAATTATCACTACAGGTACTACAGTAAACTATAACCACTTCCGTAGCTTCATCCCAGCACCAGTGTGATCTGTGTGTTATTAAGAAGCTGGAAGTTGGCCGTTTTATCCACCTTTGGAGCTCTAATTCAGATCAAACTGACGCCTGAAACGCTGCTACAGAGCTCGATCGATTTCCATCCGATTCCTTTTGTTTCTGCAGGTCAAAAGGTATCAGCCTATGAAACTGGGGCAAAAAGTTCAATTTATAGATAAAGTACAGACTAACCATCTACAAAATTCATAGGCTGGTGGTGGCTCCATAATGGTATGGGACCCCTGGTACATTTACTGTTTACCGTTACTGTAAAAGATCTATGTAGCACCTTGGTCTTAGAGGAAGGCCGTTTACTTTCACTGCCCAGTGGGGGACCTACCAAGCCTCAGACTGGTGTTCCAGATGTGTTCCATTCTGTTGAGATCTGGTATTGGGACTCGATGACGGTGTTGTGTGTGTGTGTGTGTGTGCGTGTGTGTGTGTGTGTGTGTAGTCACACGGTTAGGTAAACTACCACTACTAAAATAAACTATAACCACTTTCGTAGCGTCAACCCAGCACCAGTGTGATCTGTGGCGTGTTAGTAAGAAGCTGGAAATCGGGCTGTTAGTGTTAGTTGGAAATGGTAGAACATTATCGGGACTCGATGGCGGCGTTGTGTATGTGTGTGTCTTTGCTCACCATGTGCTTAAGTTCGGCGTCCGTCTGTCTGTCCTCGTCGTCGTCCTCGGCCTGTCTGTCCTGTCTTCCTCTTTCCTGCCACACCATGGCCTCTTTATGGTGCTCTCTCCTGTACAGATTACTGCGCTCATTCACGCTGGTCCTCCTCACCACCTTACTGCTCACACAGAGTGTTTAGTGTAGAATGTTCATGGTTTTCATATTCAAAATAGATAATATAACAACACACACACACACACACAGACACACACAGACACACACAGACACACACAGACACACACAGACACA
>JAOVVF010000051.1:411838-426366 GCA_028565595.1 Duopalatinus emarginatus
ACACACACACACACACAGACACACACAGACACACACAGACACACACAGACACACACAGACACACACAGACACACACAGACACAGACCCCCGGCTGCTGGCGCTGGATGCTCGTCTCTGCAGTGAGCCTTTGTGTTTGTCCTGGTTCTTCATGATGGCATCATGCTTATGTTTCAGCTCCAGTAGCTTTGCCCTCACCTCCTCATCCACACACACATCTACACACACACACACAGAGAGAGAGAGAGAGAGAGAGGGAGAGAGATGGTGCATTTATTTAGTAATAACAGTAACATACAAACAAATCATGTTTTATAGCCAACGTTGTGCAAATAGGACATACATCTCTCATCTAGTGTGCTTATTGAAGTGCACTACAAGTCTATTTGGGACTCAACAGGAGAGATTTACCCACAGCGGTGTCACACTCACCTAGAGGAGTTTCATCCAGGAGAGACTTGGCGTTTAGATCAGCACCATGAGCCACCAGGAGCTCCACCATTTGCAGCTGTGTGACCACACACACACACACACACACACACACACACACACACACACACACACACACACACACACCAGGTCATGACTGGCCACAAAGGGTCTATAAGAGTAGCTCAATAGTGAAGAACGTTAAATGTAACAATAAACAGACAAAAAATATAAAAACACAAAAAACAGACATATTGTATTAACACACACACACACACACACACACACTCCTAACATCTTAGACCACCGTTTGATGATGTCATAGGGGGTGCAGCTGTGAGCGAATCAGCAGCTTTGCTTTTCAGGTCAAACCGTAACACACACAAATATAACATATAATAACAATATTATATATAATTTACTATATAATACTATATTATATATATATAACAGCTGACCAATCAGCAGCCTGCTTCCACACTCACGCTCACTGGAGTCAGTCGGACATTAAAACTGAACACACACTTGTGGGCAATTCTGAGAACGAGCTCCGGAATGTACGTTCAGGCGTGTAGAAAGGGAAGTAGTGTGGGTAAGCGGAGGAGGCTGGCAGGACGCTGGAAACATCTGGAAACTGGATTGCGTAACTGGGATTCTTTAGAAGTGGTGGTGTGAAATTTCTGAGATTAACATTGTATAATAATCAGCGGATTCTGTGGATTCATATACAGCCATGAAAGTAACACCACACCATATTAACAAGGTGTTTCTGTGGGGTATGTCTGTGAGGGATTGGATGTAGGATTCTGTCTGGCCTATGATTATATAATCACTTCACCTGTCAGTGGGTTTGTGGTTTTAATGTTACAGCTGGTTGATCTCTATTCCCTACACAATACAGACAGGACGTCATATTGTAACCTGGCGTCGTTACAAACGTGTCCTTTTTATGCAGAGACAAAATTTGTGGAACTAAACCCAGGAGATTCTCTGGTAATAATTACTCCAGCCAACGTTCTTCTCAATGTTCAGCAAGACTACAGAACAGCAACCACATGACTGATTGTCTTGAACTTTGCTGGAAGAATGCAGTGTGGCTCAGGGAGGAGCGAAATTGATTAACACCATATTGGTGTTAGATATGCGTGCATTCGGGTTTACTTTGTATCTGTTTTTTTTATTTAAAACATCTGCGGTTTCACGCTTAAACTTGCGCTTGTTCTCGTTCCAATACTTTTGCAATATACCCAGACATATTAAAAATACACAGCAGCAAACACTACACATCATTAAAGACTCAACTTTTGGTCTTGGCACACATCCTTCTACTTACACTTTATAAATATCCAGTCTGAACAGGACCTCAAACAAGTCGGTTTGGTATAAATCAGAATAACCAGCGTTTTCACCAGGTGCTGCTTTGTAAAAGAGAGAATCCACCAGTCTACAATGACTTAAATCTGTCGTCGAATGACTGCATTTAGTTGATTCATGATCTCCATCAGAAACACATCTGTTCGGCAGCCAAGGGTCCTGATAAAGGCTGTGATGAATCTTGAGGGACATGCGGGTTGAGTCTTAAAGGTAACGTGGAGTGAGGTATGATATATTGGTGGGGGGCTGTTTTTGGCTCTGTGTGGACGCATTAAAAGTTTCAATATGGGCAGCTACAGGAATCCAGAGGAAAGTGTGTTGCAGTTTAACATTCAGGGAAGAAAGATGAGCAATCACAGGTTGCATCACGTTAGTGATGGAAAAAAAGCAACGAGTCCATAAAGCAATGCTGGCGTTTCACAACCACAGACGGGTTCCAGACAGAGTTATGAGCTGATGTATTTTTCTTTTGTTTTTGTCACAGGTGATGTTCCTGTGGCAGGTCAGAATCCAGCACACGTATTTAAACAAAAGAAAAAAAAAACAATAGGCAAGGAGAAATACCCAAGCTGCTGCTTGGAAGAATGAAAGAGAAAGACAGGTTTGTTGAGCTGTGGAAACAATACGTCTGGCACTATTACTATTGTTCACCATTAAATTGATGGTTTCACTTCACGTTTAGGTTTTGCAAGTCAACATTTTCATGAATGCCCACAACTTCCATATTTCCCCATCTACAGTCATACATGTGAGCTACCCACATATGACTCAGGGGTATTTAGCCTGGTACATTTTCTAATAAAGAGCGGTGCCGTGTTGAGGGATAACTGACAAGCAGGATGGAGATGAGGCAGGTCGCGTTTAAAAACTTCCACCTGGTTTCGTACAACAGGTTCTGTGAAGACAAGGATGACACGAACGAGGACAACCTGGACATTCAGAGCATCAGGAACATCAAGTCAGGTGCAGAATGAACACGCCTTTATAGAGATTCAAACTGGTTTATAAAGGAAAGTTTAGTTTTAGTTTGACTACTGTTTGTAGTGCTGACTGTAATACAAATTCACTGGTTTACAGTAACGCACTTGTTCTAATGTGATAGCATTTCTGTAGTAACTGCTGATTCACAGGAGACTTCTAACTGTGAACACTCCACTGAATATTATTATTATTATTATTATTATTATTATTATAAGTTGTAGCTCCAAAGACTGAGTAAGAACTAAAATTTTCCCAATAACGTCTCACAGCTATCCATTTGAAACTATAAATATATAAAAAGTACAATGTACCATTTGTTAAATTTAATTTTAAGTTTTACAAGAGGAATAAATAAATAAATAAATAAAACCACTGCAATATGTAGTTATTGTAAAACAATCACAGTTTGTGTCCATTTTATGGCGATTAACAGCTGACACAAGTATTTGTATATTTTAATTACATTTATGTCACATTTAATAAACTTAAAATATTTAACGCCTTAATTTCTACATTTGAATGAAACAATATTTTTTTGTGTGTAAAACTTGAACTTGTGAGGTGGTGAATTTAATGTTGAACAGATTTTTAAAAATTCAGATCAATAAATCTCTCTAATTCAAAACTCTGATAAATACAAATGTAGGTCAAATGTAAACAATCTGGGCTTCTCAGGAAAAGTAAACTTTGTCCGAGTAAATAAATGCAGCATGTGATTAGCCAATCACAGCCACCATTCTGATTAGTATTTCACTCACTGTGAGCAGGGTTGCCAAAGTCCCGTAAAACATGGAATTATCCCATGTTTGGAATCTAAAAGACATTTCTATATTAAACTGTCACATGATGGACTTTGCAACAAAGGTGAGGCTGGGTGTAAGAACCCTCTGACCTGAATAATACCTTCTCAGTGGTGGACCTCGGTTTCCCTTCCAGGTGCCGGTCTTGTATTGAGCCACAAATTGGCTACAAATCATTAAAAGCTCACCCATAAACTAAGGTCCGTAAGTGTAGATACAGGGTTATGTGACCCCAATAAAGTGTTTACGTCTGTGTCTTTTGGTTAGGTGGCCGCACGTCGTGGAGCAGATGTTACAGACTCGTGACGACGTGTTTGACTTTGCTGTGTGTTCTCCTGATTTTTGCGGTCTCTGTGCTATGGGTCAAGCTCAACAACTCGGCCACACAAAGCACTGATGCAAAGACTAATTACAACGACAAAAACAACCAGTTACAGGCCAGCTACAACAACCTGACAGCTGAGAGAGACCAGCTACAGATCAGCAATAAAAAACTGACCATCAAGAGAGACCAGTTACAGACCAGCTACAACAACCTAAAAATTGAGAGAGACCGGCTACAGACCAGCTACAACAACCTGACAGTCGAGAGAGACCGGCTACAGACCAACAATAACAACCTGACAGTCGAGAGAGACTGGCTACAGACCAGCTACAACAACCTGACAGTCGAGAGAGACCGGCTACAGACCAGCTACAACAACCTGACAGTCGAGAGAGACCGGCTACAGACCAGCTACAACAACCAGACAGTTGAGAGAGACCAGCTTCAGACCAGTAATAACAACCTGACAGCTGAGAGAGACCAGCTACAGACCAGCTATAACAATCTGACAGTCAAAAGAGACCAGTTACAGACAATGTACAACAACCTGACAGTTGAGAGAGACCAGCTACAGACTAGCTACACTAACCTGACAAACGAGAGAGACTGGCTACAGACCAGCTACAACAACCTGACAGTCAATGGAGGCCAGCTACAGACCAACTACAAAAACCTGACAGCCGAGAGAGACCGGCTACAGACCAGTTACAACAACTTGGCAATTGAGAAAGACCAGTTACAGACCAGCTACAACAACCTGACAGTTGAGAGAGACCAGCTACAGACTAGCTTCACCAACCTGACGATGGTACGAGAGCAGGACCAGGCAAAATGCATGGAACTGGCTAAAGATATGAAAACGCTGCAGACAAACTACAGCACCATTGCAAAACAGAAAGACCGGTTACAGAAGGACAAAAACAAGTTGGGAGAGCTAGGTAAGCAAATGTGTCAAAAACCTTAAAGCAGCATCACACGACAGAATGACCTTTTTAAGCCTGGTGGCATGAGTGCTGCTGGGGTTTCAAAACAATAGGTAGTAACTTGTGCACTTGAGGACTGGGATATTGCAGGACCTTTCGGGTTGGGGTGACCTTCCACTCATGCAGGCAGTCAGACATGAAGTTTGGGGTGCGAAGAAAGGCTTTAAACAACCGTTCATCTCAGGAGCCAGGGGAGCAAAATTGATTGGCCCTGTTCTCTGGGTAGGACAGGCAAACTTACTCCCTCCCAATCAGGGTACCATAAATCAGGTCTAATCAGGGTATCTGCAAGCTTATAGATGCAAAAGAAGACATGGTCCTCTAGGTGCATTACGCTGCCCTTTGATACAGTGCGATGGCTTTACGTGTTACCACTGGGAGCTGGGGTATATTGTAGGTAAGCTGGGGATTGGTCAGGGTCTAACATAGTTTTCCTCCAAGGACTTTCTCCCTAAATTTGACATGTCCAATCCCTATCATACGACAGCTTATCCCAGAGCTACCACATTCTTCAAAAACACGTGCAGCCAGCAACTGTGTCTTTATTCTCGTGCAGTGTCAGGGGGCGGTCTTAAAACACTCAGACGGAAGCCCTGCCTCCCAATTCTGTGTGAATGAGCTCACAGACGTTGCTGTGATTGAAAGGAGAGATATTATGCCACTGTCCCATCCCCGAAAGCATGGCCAACTCTGCTCTCTTGGCTTCCGCCTATGGGTGGCTGTAACCTCACCCCAATTGAGACTCACAATCTCCGGCTAGTAGGGCAAATGCTTTTCTGGTGTTCCACTCGAGAGTAAACATTTCATCCTTTTTGTCTTATCAGCTGCAAAGACCAAACAGGGGTGGATCTACTTTGGCTCTAGTCTTTACTCCATCTCAAGTGAGAAGAAAACATGGACGGACAGCAGACAGGACTGCACAAAGAAGGGAGCAGACCTTGTGATCATCAAAACCAAAGAGGAACAGGTGAGAGGGAGGGAAAGTGAAATAGAAACAGGAAGCCTGAACAGTTTTATATTGCGCTTGTATCTTCACAGGACTTCCTCATTAAGCAGCTGAGCAACAGCGAGGCTTGGATTGGTCTACATGACAAAACCATAGAGGGGGAGTGGAAATGGGTGGACGGTTCACAACTGACCACTGCGTAAGACACTTAGGTAATTTTCATGAAGCGAGTCAATACTTCTGATCAGACCCTCAAGTTCCACGTCTCTGAATTTCAGGTTCTGGGCTGAAGGGGAACCAAATAATTCAGGTAACGAGGACTGTGCTGAGATCTTCGCTCATCCAGAAAAGCAGGGCTGGAACGACAATTTGTGCAATGCTAAAGAAAGATGGATCTGCGCAAAACGTTTTCCTCTGTGGTAAGATAAGGAATAAGTAAATAAAAAAGTGCTCAATGATGATGTGATGATGCAACACTGACTCTGTCTCTCTGTTGTTTTCTCAGATCAACCTCAGCATCAACCGCCTTTCTGCAGTAATGCCTCTGTATATAACGACGGCTCATGCCTCAGGTTATTTTAAAAGCGAGCACCTGCCAGTTTATTAGGAATACTTAATGTATCTGAACGGCCAATCAATGGAGCAGTGATCTCGGCCATCTTACTGACCTAAACCAGTCAGTTTAATTCACATGGTCGTTTTCCTTAAAATCCTACAATGTACAGTTTTTGTTTGTGCCCACAGCAGACAAGGTGTTCTCTTGGCTGACAGGATTAGTGTTCTTGAAGGTTCACAGAAGGTTGTTTTTTTTGTACAGTTTTGTTCCTCTGTATCTGCATGTTTGTATAGATTGTGCTGCTGGCTGGTGCTTCTAATAAAGTGATTAGAATCAGAATTAGTGATTCTACTATTTATTAATTATTTTATAACAATTTTTAATGATTTACATTATTTTTATATTACATTGACGTAGTCATGTTTAAGTTATGTTCACGTAACACTGTTAAAGCCTCATGGAACTGGATTGAAACTCATACAATGGCATTAGGTACTTGGAGTTTCTCCACAAGGGGGTGCTGTTGTTCTATATATCCATTTAGACAGCGCATTCTCATCAATGCTTTCATTGTTGTAAATTAATAAGTTGCAGCTGCAGTTCACTATCCCACTATTTCTACTTAACTCTGTCATATTCCTTTTCATTTTATTATTCCACCCTTCGTTTGTCCGGGTATCAGCTCCCACAATTTTAAGATATCAACACCAATCCTACTCTAAAACGTCCGTAATGTGGATATCAGTTGTGCTTGTATACAGCTTTTGGATACCCGTACTCGTTCACCTGCCACGCCCATTTTTAATCACACTTTTTTGGACCATTTATTTAAATGGTGAATCACAGTATTTGTTCTTTATATAGATTAAAAAAGGTAAATCAATCGGAGAGCTCAAGTCTAAACATCTGTCCTATTGACACACACACAGATACAATCTCCTGTCAGAGCAATAGTATTTGCACCTCACCAACACTGCAGAGCTGCAGTCACACTCGCATTATCTTCAGTAAATGTACCTCTCTAGTTACTATTATTATTCTACCATTTTCTTGTTTGGCCATCACCCTCCATAGTTTGAGAAATCGACACCATACCAACTCTAAAACATCTGTCCCATTGATGACACTTGTGCTTGTATAAAGCTTTTGGATACACGCACTCATTCAAACGCCATGCCTGTTTTCATCCCCCTTTTTTGTCCTATTCATATCAGTAGGCAGGTACACTATTGTTATTAGTGTGTTTGAAAGGTGCATTGATGCGAGATACGGACTCTGTTCCAACTGTAAAACATCAGTCCTGTTAATGACACACAGGTGTTTATACAGCTTTTGGATATGCACACTCGTTCACCTGCCATGTCCATTTTTATCCCCTTTTTCTGTCCCATTCATTTTAATAGGCATTTACATCAGTGTTCTTTGAAAGTTCCATCGATCTACTGCTCTGCTCGACCTATAGCTTGCACACACAATCTCGCAATATGTCTGAACAAATGTTAACATTAATGCAAATATTTATGCATTTAATTAATGGTAGCTGTTAATGCTAATTTTAATTGCTAAATCTAGTCATAATGCTAATCCTAAATGCCAGTGCTAATTTTTCAAATACTACTTGCTTTATTCCAATGCTAGCTAATCTGAATGAAAGGCTAACACTAAACGCTAATGCTAATTCATAATGCAAATTGATCATGCTAATTGCAAATGCTGATGTTGGTGTTAATGCTAATTGTTAGGGATATCCTTTGTGCTAATGCCAATTGCTGCTGGTGAAGCCAATTGCCACACACACAATCACCTGTCAAAGCAAAAGTATTTGCAGGAAATACACCTCTCTAGTTTCAGAATACGGTCTCATTTTGACTCAACTTGATTTTTCACCCCACTCGATAGAACACTTAACATATTAATCCACAACATTACTGTTAGTAGGCTCTTAATTCCAAGCGCTGCCATGTGGATTGATGACTTGGACTCATTGTCTCCATGTCCAATTCCTCTGAAGGCCTGACTACAAAAAAGCACTGCTGCAGAGTGGCTGTGGTGTGTTTTGGTTGGCTGCCGTCATAGTCCTCACTATAAATAACGGCCAGTTACAGATCGGTTACCACATCCTGAGAGACAAATTACAGACCAACTACAGCAACCTGGCAAGACAGAACAACCAGTTAGAGAAGGAGAAGCTGGGAGCTCTGGATGAGCAAGTCTGTCAGATCAGCTAGGGGATGGTTTATGTACATTCTGTATATCTACTTTTGTAGGTTTGGTTTCTTTTTCCAACAGGTTCAGGAAAGAGTAACTCAAAAATACCCAATTATTTATCTGACTCATTACGACCCAGTGGTGGACACTGGCGAAAATAGTTAGACCAGGTTATAAGGTCCATCCACACTACCACACTGGCCATGGGAGTCAGGTACAGCCAACATATGATGTAGACGAAGACTGGCTTGACTAGTTCAGAAGCATTTTTGGAATTACATGAAGCCACTAGATAGCGAATATGAGCTGCCTGCTGGTAGAGAATATATAATGGTCAGGGGCTGTTCTCTACAATTTGCCCATGGTCACCACAGAAGGCCATCTTAAGGCTAGAGGCAAAATATTTTGCCTGCTGCTTGAAGAAGGTCCTTCCTGCTTTAATATGTTGACGCCCCTACCATAAAGACATAGTTTTCAAAATTTGGTGTCAGTTTTCGGTTCCTCTAGTACTGAAAACCAGCAGCATGTGAAAGGCAAAATGGATTCAACAAGTATCATGCCTGAAGCTTGGGCATCACTGGAACTTTAAACTGGACCTTGGGTCAATGATCCCAGGCACACAAAGGCTTGGTTTCAAAAGAGTTCCAGGAAAAGTCACCCAACTTGAACCCAACAGAAGATTTTTGGTGGTTGCAAAAACTTAAGAATATCCTGAAAAATAGGGGTTGAATAATTCTGACCCTGCAGTCATCATTAAGGAAGTGTCCCGAGGCTCAAAACGTCTCCCCTTTGGACTAGAACAAGACCACATAATCTGGAACACCAATAAAACTCCATTCGTCCCTCAGCGTGTCTGTCAGTGTTCAGTATCTGTCTAATGTCCCACAGTGCGTTGCTCACCTGTCCCCAGCAGGAGGCGGCGTGTAGCGGCGTCCACCCGTCTGCGTCCGTCTCGTCCACGCTCGCTCTGCGCTCCAGCAGCACCTCTCCCACGGACAAGTAGCCGTTAGCTGCCGCTACATGCAGCTACACCACACACACAATTTATATAAACATCACATCTTTACATTCTGCCTCTCTTACACTGATGGCCAATCTGTGCGTGTGAGTGTGTGTGTGTCTTACCAGTGTGGCCCCATGCTGGTCCTTGGCATTCAGGGTGTCCCCTCGGTCTATCAGTGCTTGGACGTCGGTCAGCATGACTCTCTCCTTGGCGGCGCGACACTCGTCTATCTGCTCCTGAGTGATGCCTGAGTGTGTTAAACAGACAACGTAACCATGTCTGTTCATCACGACATGATGACTCGGTCACAGGACCTCGGTCACATTCAGAAGCCAATCAGACTAGCAGTAACTAGCAACGTTCTGAGAGTTACACCTAGAAACGTGTATCTTGTGGGCAGAGCATGTGAGGCATGCGAGACTCACCCTGCTCGGACATCACAACCTCGATGAGCTCCAGCGTGGCTTCGTCCTCACACAGGTCATAGGGCATGTTCCCGTCTGCGTTTACCGCCAGAAGATCCGCTCCGCTACGTCCACACGCACACACTTAGATTTATTTACATGTTTATGTACAAGACGTGAAACACATGCTATAGATAGTGTAATTACAGTAGGTGGGTTTGTCCAACACTCCGTCCACGTGTTAGTGTGTTTGTATATATATTAGGACAGACACTCACGCTTGGACCAGGGTCTGGACGAGGCCTGTGTGTCCGCAGGTGGCGGCGGCGTGCAGCGGGGTCCAGAGTTCACTGTCGCACGCGTTCACGTTCGCGCCGGCCTCCAGCAGGCAGCGTACCACATCCACATAGTCATCGATACAGCACTGAGTGTGGAGAGTGAGAGAGACAGGAAGAGAGAGAGAGAGAGAGAGACAGAGAGAGAGAGAGACAGACAGGCAGAGAGAGACAGACAGGCAGAGAGAGACAGACAGTGTCAGACAGAGAGAGAGGGTGAGAGAGAGTCAAACAGAGAGACAGAGGGAGAAACAGACAGAGGGTGAGAGAGGGTGAGAGAGGGAGACAGACAGGGACAGAGGGAGGGACAGAGGGACAGACAGAGGGACAGACAGAGGGACAGACATAAGCGTCTATAACACTACTCTTCTGTTTGACTTGTCCTTGACATTCTGTCGGTTGTTAATAACTGAATCTGATTCACACACATGTTTAAAGGAGCAGTGCATCATGGGAACCGCTGCAGACCAGCAGTGGAGGAACTAAAGAGTTCAGGATCTCTCCAGAGCAAAAACTCCACGGTTCCTGCTTCACATTTCCATCACACAACAGGGGGAGAGGCTCCACCCCGGGACGCCTCCGGCCTGCTGGAGGCTCCATGCTCGGTAGCAGGAAGTTTCAGGAAGTGCTGGGGCGGGAAAAAAGTTGGCCCTGGTTCCTGGAAGTGCAGCGAGACTTCCTGAGTTTCTATCGAAGTTCCTGTGGTGGAAACGCGCCTCAAGACACACCAGTGTAGAAAAGCACCGTGTGTGTGTGTGTGTGTGTGTGTATACCTGGTGTAAGGCTGTGAGTCCGTCTTCATTATACAGGTCTGGGCTGACACCAGTCTTTAGCAGCTCCCTCACTGCAACACACACACACACACACACACACACACACACACACACAAACACTCTCTCTTCAGAATACTAAAGTAGGCGTGTCCTCCTGTGAAACGAGGTCATCACGTGGTGGATGACGGATTTACCTTCGCCAATGTCGTTCCTGGCGGCCGCCTCGAGCAGCGTGATGTTGCTGGGGAACCTCACCTTCTTCCCCCCGTCCTTCTTGCCCCACCTGTCCGCGTCGCCCTTCCGGTGCGAGACGTTGTTTTTCCCCATGCGCGCGTTCTCCTTCTCCATCATCGCCCAGCCCTTGAGCTGCTGCGCCCGCCTCTTCTGCGCGTGCTTCAGGCGGTCCGTCGTGGATAGCCGGCTCACGCTCGTCATCTCACCCAGCAGCTCGCCGTGCTCCGCCATGTCCGGCGGCGCTAACCCGGGCTCAGAATGGTTTGGGCTCGTTTCCTGGTTAGGACGTTTCCCAGCGAGCGATCATTCCCTTGTGTTGTCTGTTTTCTTAAGTCAGGACTGGTCCACCTGGTAGGTTCTGAAATCTTCAGACCTTCTCACACGTCCACCATGTGAGCTTCAGTTTAAGTTCAATGGAAAAAAAGGTCTTGAGATGGGAAAAAAAAAAAAGAAAAAAAAAAAGAAATGTTCAGAAAGGAAATTAATAATAATAATAAAAAGTAAAAAAAAAAAAAAAGTTCCTGATTGTCAAGTCTGTGTCTCTGAAATGGTTTCGGGGTGCCAATACTTTAACCCCAGTGCAGCCTTCTAACATAATACAAGTTGTGCATGTGCAATGCTTTATCAGGCATGAACTAAGTCCACTAAGTAGGGTGCATCATCTAAAATGAAGGCCTTGATTGAGATGATTGGTGAACCAGTGCAGACCTCGAGGTTCCACCACAGGTTATGAAGAACCTCCTTTAGCTTGTTTTGTTGATTCGGGACGAGGCCACTGAGGATAGTGCAAGCTTGAGCTGAAATGATCGGACCACTACGGTGACGATCATCAGGTCCAGAAGACGTCCGAACATTCAGAGGACGGCGTGGAAGTTCCGGTGGATGCACAGCAAGACAGACTGAAATGAAAACGGATGGCCGAGGTGAAGGTCATGCTCCTGGTCTTCCTCATGGGCCCGGGTTCTCACAGAAGGTCTCCGTAAATCATGGCTTTCCAGAGACATTCCGATACCTCAGGACCCGTAACTGCAGTCCCGTGAAATTCCAGCGAGCGAGCAAGAAAATGGAGTGCGGCCATCCTGACCTGAGGAGTCTTTTCCGGATTGAAGACACGGCCGAACCAGAGACCTGAGGACACAAAGATGGAGGAAATGATCACCAATCAGCCAAAAGAAGATGCGCCAGAAGTGGTCCAGGGATGGACACCCAGTGAACCGGTGACAGGGTCATGCGAGACCCTGGAAGACTCACTGACGTGCGTGATGGGCGAAGACCAGACAGTCCGGATCTCACAGAAGATCCACAGGAGTACCTGTTGCTAACGTCAGATACCACAGGACACCTCCGGTGGTCTCGTGCAGACCAGGTCTCAACAGTTTAGGGTTGAGATGATGGAATGATATCAGCTGCCTGACCCAGTGAGCAATAAGACGTTAATAATAAATTCGTTATCTAATCTAACCTGTAGGTCTGCTTTACAGTAAACGCCTCCTGTTTGTAGATCCGCGTACATTATTAATAAATGTCAGTGAAATGGCCGGGAACACGCAGGAGAAGAGAGAGAGAGAGAGAGAGAGAGAGAGAAAACTTTATACAAATTAATTCAGACACACCCACACCCAAGACAGGCTGTATGATCCTGACTAAATCAACAGGAGTGCCTCAGGCATGTCAGTATTCACCATTACTACATGTATAACCCCAAGTGTCCTACACGGTTTTCCAGGAAGTCGCTGGTCACAGCAGTGGCTCGGGCGCCAATACTTTTGATCCGAGCGCAGGTTGTGTCAGAGGGTGTTGTGAATGTGCACTGTGTGAGGTGCACAACATACCATTAAACAAACACTGTAAAGTTTTACTCTATGTAGTGAGCATGTAGGGAAAACCAACGGTATGAGACAGATCAGGGGTATGAGCTGGGGAGTGGGAGCTGTTGTGGGGGTGGAAGTAGGGGTGGACGTACGGGTAGTATACAGGTGGGTCTTGGGGTGGTGTTTGCGGTGGTGAAGGTGGTGGTGTTCTAGCCCCGCCTACACAAACCAAAACGTCTCACGCCAGCCCAGAGACACGTGTTTAACTCCACCAAGTCAGCTGAGGCGTGTGTGCTCACGTTCACGTCAGTTGTATTCGGAAAGTGTTACACACCCTCAATCCCATTAACCTCCTCGTACAGTGGACCTTTTCACAAATATGTTACACACCCAAACACACACACACACACACACACACACACACACACACACACACACACACCCCTCTTCAGTGAGTCGGAGCTTAAAACAACATTGAGGATCACCGAACTGAACAATCAGAGGAACTCAAATACATCACCACATAACATCCCTTTAATAATGTCCCTTTAATAATGCACCTTGGGGCTGCGTTCCAAATTGTACTTTAATGGTAACATTATTAAATTAGGACACGGCCGAACGCTGTGGTTACAGTTATGAAACTCTAATTAATAAACTAGCCTGAGGTTTTGGTTTCTTCATAAATTATTATACAGGGTGTGTACAGCAACTTGTTGAACGTGTGTGTGTGTGTGTGTGTGTAGGTATTGATGCTAGTATAAATGCTCTGGACAGTGTGTGTGTGTGTGTGTGCGCGTGTGCGTGGGTGTCAGAAACAGAGTGTTTAGAGCGAACACACCCTTCCAACACACTCTCTCTCGTACACTGGATCCTTTCAGACCTTGAATAGAACAGAAAACCAGCCTGCCTGCCTCCCTCACACTCTCTCTCTCTCTCACACACACACAGGGACTGTGTTTTGACAAGGCACCGTGGGCGTGGCACAGTAGGCGACCACACAATAAATAGGTTTCGTGATGCATGCTGTGTAGGTATCAGAGTAATAATTTGCCTCACGGCCCCAAACCCCAGAAGGGGTCAGAAGGAGACCGGGTGCAACAAGGAAATTTTTAATGATAAATTGATAATGAAATGAAAATGAAAATAATAATGATAATGAAAAAACCCAACGCACTCAGTGTAGAAATTGTAATAAATTCTAATATGATCTATTTGTCCAGCAAAAACACCTCAATACCAAATCATCTCTATTACACTGCTCAAAAAAATAAAGGGAACACTTAAACACCACAATATAACTCCAAGTAAATCAAACTTCTGTGAAATCAAACTGTCCACTTAGGAAGCAACACTGATTGACAATCA
>JAOVVF010000051.1:426466-449515 GCA_028565595.1 Duopalatinus emarginatus
TGGCAAGAAGGTTTGCTGTGTCTGTCAGCGTAGTGTCCAGAGGCTGGAGGTGCTACCAGGAGACAGGCCAGTACACCAGGAGACGTGGAGGAGGCCGTAGGAGGGCAACAACCCAGCAGCAGGAACGCTACCTCCACCTTTGTGCAAGGAGGAACAGGAGGGCAACTGCCAGAGCCCTGCAAAATGACCTCCAGCAGACCACAAATGTGCATGTGTCTGCACAAACAGTTAGAAACCGACTCCATGAGGATGGTATGAGGGCTCGACGTCCACAGATAGGGGTTGTGCTCACAGCCCAACACCGTGCATGATGCTTGGCATTTGCCAGAGAACACCAGGATTGGCAAATTCGCCACTGGTGCCCAGTGCTCTTCACAGATGAAAGCAGGTTCACACTGAGCACACGTGACAGACGTGACAGAGTCTGGAGACGCCGTAGAGAGCGATCTGCTGCCTGCAACATCCTTCAGCATGACCGGTTTGCCAGTGGGTCAGTAATGGTGTGGTTGGCCCCGTGTTCCTCCTAATGCAGGACAATGCTAGACCTCATGTGGCTGGAGTGTGTCAGCAGTGTGTCTCGCTCCATCCACCGACGTCACACCACAGACTGTCCAGGAGTTAGTGGATGCTTTAGTCCAGGTCTGGGAGGAGATCCCTCAGGAGACCATCCGCCACCTCATCAGGAACATGGCCAGGCGTTGTAGGGAGGTTATACAGGCATGTGGAGGCCACACACAGTACTGAGCCTCATTTTGACTTGTTTTAAGGACATTACAGCAAAAAAATTGGATCAGCCTGTAGTGTGTTTTTCCACTTTAATTTTGTGTGTGACTCCAAATCCAGGCCTAGGATGTGTTATTTTAGTGTTCCCTTTATTTTTTCGAGCAGTGTATATCCCCATATCGCACAGCTCTAATGATAATTAAGTTGATAACAGCGCCCCCACTACTCAAAGTGTCCACTAAAGGTACTGCGTGGTTCACAATCCAGGCTCTAGACCTCTGTGGGATTATTATCTCTCACTGATCAGAGCAGGCCGAGATGTTCAAGGCAGGAAGCGACACAGCGGATGCCGCGACTTCAAAGCTGAGGCGTTCAGATAAAGAGTCCTGAGTCAGTAAACAAGCTTGCGTGGAAAATCTGAAATAAACCGAGGTCACCTATCCTAAACTACCTTCTTTTTTTAAGTGAACTACTTGCCAACTGTGCTTGCATGCTTGCAATATGTAAAGAAAAAACAAAAATAATGACTAATTCATAACACATGCACGAGGACACTCACAGTGCATTTCGTGCTGAGAAAACGCGTTTGGTGCATTCTAAAGCCGATTGGAGCACTGGAAAGCAGTTTTGAATGTGGCCTCCGCATTTAACCTATCCGTGCAAACACACACACACACACACACACACACACACACACACCAGTGAACACCAGGGCGGGGCAGCCCCAAACTATAGCGCCCGGGGAGCAGTTAGGGGAGTTAGGTGTATGTGGCCTTGCTCAAGGGCACCTCAGTCGTGTCTTGCCCTGGGTGGGGATCGAACCTGCGACCTTCTGGTCACAAGACCGGTTCCCTAAACCACAAGGCCACGGCTGCCCCCCAACCTACCTAACCTACCTAAGACAGGATGGGTTCTTGGTCTACTCGCAAAAAAGTTGCCGTGCCGTCCTTTAGACTCGGTTATACACCCTGGCATTGCTTTTGTAACCCTTTTGGGGTTAAAGGTCAGTCGGTGTGTACTTTCACTGCTTTTATGACCCTCTGATAACATCCACACAATCAATAGACGCATTCAGTCGGCATCACAAGGCTGTGCTTCATAAAGCCAAAAGTGCTGCCTTGGGCTTTTTGTGGCAGTATAAAAGTGTGAAGCACTTTGTGATCGGAACACACTTCCAACATCCAGGAGTATCTTCTCTTTTTACTGAACACGGGTTCAAACCATTACTGTATGTGCTGTACTTGATGTAATTTACACTCGCTAAAGCGTATCAGAAGCAGGTCCTGTGGAGTTAACCAGGAATAGGGATCATAGTATCCAAAGAAACCTGGTGGTACTGCACTGTCTACTGGTAGCTCACTAGTCATTGGTCTTTTTTCTCCATTGGGTGTCTCACATCAGAGGACGGATTCCCCTTAAAGTAACAAGACATTAAACGTTTGGCCTCAACATATCCACCACCATAGTCAAGATGACGGCTCCAACGTTCGCCACAGTCGTTGTAAACCCACCGTCCTCTATGGGTCGAGAATATGACCTGTATACCTTTATGCGTACATACCTACGTACACTGTAACCCTTCTATCAGAAAGTGACCTTTGCTATACAGTGAAAACCGCGTCCCCTGCGTTATCTCACGTCCCTTTCATATCAGCGGCTCCTAGATAAAGGTACATTTTGTCGCCTTTGTAATTAGTAATCCAGCCTTTTCAGGTATCAGGGCAGTCAGAATTACTGGTACGGTCTATGTAAACCATGATGTAACGAGGACTCCATATGACTGACGGGAATAAAGTCTGATTCGATGAGCTTTTACAACCTGGTAATGCCGAGGTTGTGCAAACACATCTCAATATTTCGGCTCTGGGTGTCACCTTCTAATAGTGGACTATGATACCTTGACTTCTGTTCTGTGGCGGTTGTTGGTGATGATACTGACTGTTATATTTAACTGTTTATTCACACTGGACATCTCTCTGGTCTTTAAGTTAGTTTACGCTTAAAAATCTAAAAATCTTTAAATCTGTGAACCCCAGGGTGCAAATCAAGAGTAGGCAGTCAGAGATGTATATATCTAACAGGTCACACCTGGGCAACAGGAAACACCTCTCAGGCACAGATCAGGAAATGAAGGCTGTGTATATCTGTTGTCTGGTTTATATTTTTAAACCCAGACGTCCTCAGCGTGTCGCAAAAAAAAAGGCTGCGCTGTTCTGATTTTTTCAGAGGGGACTGTATATTCGCTCATTTGGCACAACTGATCTATTCAGGCACAACGCCAAGGAGTTCAAACCACCAGTGTGGGCAACGGTGGAAACCAGGTCATCACAGGAAACTCTGGGGCCACAAGTAGGACTGACTGCTAAAACTCTGAGCAGCAAAGGCAGTGGTAAAATAGTGAAGCCAGTTATGGACCAGTTTTGACCTGACCAGCAAAATGTCCAGCCTCATCATGGAGACCCACAGTTGATCCGATACCAAAATGGGTATCTCCAGGTTGAATTTCACTAGGGGGATGTTAACCTTGGGAGATGCCAGTTTGCCTGCTGCACCATTGTGCCACCCCAGCAAGTCTAGCCGAGTCTAGCTGAGGGTGGATCCACTTGCAGAGCACTCATCTAATAGCATCCGACTTTGGACCACCCTAGTAATTGACCTACTGCGTTTACTTTTACAGCCTCCCTTATCTAGACCAACTTACTTTTATCTCATTTATACAACTGAGCAGTTGAGGCTTTGGGGCCTTGCTCATGCATACACCAGTAGTCGTGGTGGTGGTGGAATTTGAACTCGCTGCCTTCTGATTAAAAGACCAATGTCTTAACTACCAGCGTATCTGACTGGTACAACATGGTCAGAACAGACTGGCAGTTCAATGTCCAAGAACCACATGCCTCAGCACATGCTCAGTGCAGTGGGCAGCCCTTATCTGCAGCACCAATGGAGCAGTTGGGGTTTGGGTGCCTTGCTCAAGGGCACTTAAGTCGAGTCTTGCCAGTTGTGGGAATCCAAGTCTTGGGTCCTTCTGGTCCCAAGACTTTTACCTTAACCACAAGATTACTTCTGCTACATTTATACTACATTATATGGTCCTTTGGGTCTTCATTGAAGGTCTCGTCATGGGTCTGTGATTAGAAGGGCTAAACGGCTGAGCAGTCCGTTGTCCCCCCATGCCCTGCAATGTTATTTAATCGGACAGCCCGTGTGCACGTGTGTAAAGAAGCTGATCCTATGCCTCTTTATCATGTATAAGGATCAGATCCAGGCCTGTGCTACTCCTCCGGGTGTTAGCATACTTCCCCTATCACTAACATTCCACAGCGTGTTTTCCATCTCTTTTTCCTCTCCAGAACCATATCTCTTTCCTCCTCCTTCTCCTTCTTTCAGTCACATTCACTAACACAGTAAACAGCAATGGGCGCAGTCCCAAATTCACACCATATTTACTTAACATTCTCGATAAACCGTTTGCATAGTTATCCAAGTAGCGTTGGATAAATTCAACCTGGACGTTTTTATCGGTAGAACTTCAACGAGTTGTCATTTAGGTAGTGCATATGCATAACGAGGTGACCTATATAGGCTGCCTTTCTGGGTCACATTCAACTTTAGAAGCAGTGTGTAAAAATACAGTACATAATTTTTTGCTGCTTCTGTGAAACATAGTGACAGACTGCTCACACCAGGACACCAAAGTCAAGTTTAGTCAAGTGTGATCAGAGATGTTGCTGGAAGGAAGCTCAGGTTTATAACTTCTTTTACAAATCATGAAGAAGTTTTTTTATTTACAACAATGTGCCAAAAAAAAGGTACAGTCAAGACCGTGCAAAATGCATAGACAGGTGGTGACTCCACCATGGTATGTGGTTTGTTTAGCTGGTGTTCCATGGGTCCCCTGGTACATCTACAAACATCTCTGAAGGAAGTCTGGTGTTCATTGTCTACAATACATTTCCGCTAGCTTGTGGAGTCCGGGCCTCATAGGGGACCTGTCAAGTATTGAACTGGTGTACCAGATTTTGCCACCCTTTCAAAGTCTCTGGTTCAGCTCTATGAGATTGCATGATGTCTATTACTCAAAGGGATTTAGTTTAGCATCCAAATCAAAGCCATCATGTACAGAAAAAAGAAGGATGACTAATCACATCATGCGTCATGGTATAAAGAAGCAAGCTCAGGTAGGTTTCACTCATTTGCTAACAATAACTGGACAGTTTCACTCGAGCAGAATTTTTTAGTTCTGCCCCCAAACCACACATGGAGCGACCTCCGATTGGTTGGATAGACGGACGGAGGCGGGTCCACGTCTCGTATAATGTAAACAGAAACTTTGTTGTAGTGAGTGAAAGCCACTGAATGAACCTTTAACAGGTCAGGTGTACGGGAGGAGAGACTGAAGGCTGCTTTATTCAGTACAGGAAGCCTAAAGGCCACGGATAAACCCACACAGATAATCTTGGTCATGTGCAGACAAGACTTGAGTGCAAAGAGCGAGAGAGAGAAAAAGAAAGAAAGAGAGAGGATGTGGAAACAGGAAAAAGCCTGAGGTCTGAGAATCAGATCATATACTGGTGTAAGACTGCTACCAAAATAGCTGCGTATGCGACCATTGTGTTGAGCGAATGCGAGTTTTACGTGGTAGCATTCGAGAGGACGATCAGGGCGTGGACAGAGCTTCAGAACCTGAATAAATGTTAGCACGTGCCAAACCTGTACCTGTCTATAGCTGATTATTATTACTATGAGGTAGTGGCTGGTGTGGAGGGAAACCAACAAGAGTTTCTGACTGACTAACTATCGACGAGGTCGATGATGAAGAAAAAGCATCCCAGCTCTACGTCCTGAGTCCTTGGAGTTGATGCGCCGCCAACGCTCTGGCGGCAGATAAACTTAACATTCAGATTAGAACAGTTTGCAGATATCGAGTCCTGGGTGTAGTAATCTTCAGATCAATGCAAACAGCAGGAAGTGGAAACTGAGACCAGTGTCTACCTTGCATCATTGATTAATACTAGGACTTTATCCCAAATCAGGTGCTTTGAAACCGTCTCTGTCGACTGTCTGTACAGGAATCAGCTCTTAACAGGCTGCTAGGCTAACGCTAACCATTCTCCTCAAGTTGAGGAAAACAACAGGCGTGGCTAAATCATGTGGCAAGAAAAACAGGAGCACCAGGAAACGTCCTCCTCAAGACAAAACGGTGGACAAGACTAAACACGGGATGAGGCAAATCGTCCAGATCTGCCTTCAACAATGTTTCAACGACCACTGACACGAACTCTACTAACACTACCTCCCTATAAAGGGTCTCTGTGTGTGTGTGTGTGTGTGTGTGTGTGTGTGTGTGTGTGTGTACACTATATTTGCTGGCCTCCAGTTTAAGCTGTATTATCTCTGAGAAGGACACACACTTTCAAGTCCCTGACAACTTCCTCTTGGACGGCGTCCAGATAAGCGTCGGCAGGCAGTTGATTAACCCAGCGTTCATTCAACATCAACAACATCTATAGACTGTATTATAGACTGAAGTGCCAGAAAACCAGTACAAACCAGCCTAGGCGACTTATCCAGGCCGGTGGTGGCTCCATAATAGAGCGAGGTTTGTTTATCGATCATTCCACAGGACCCCTGGTACACCTACAGATGCCTCTGACAGGTGAACAGTGTGTGTCTCTTTTCTGATGAGCTCCACCTCAGAGTACGAGAGGATTGGAGATGTTCTGTAGGACGTGTGGTGTTGAAAATCTACAGGAGATTTCCACACACTCATGGAGACCAGGTCCTGTAGGAGAACCTCCAACTATTAGACTGGTGTACATGCATACACACTATTTCAGGAGCTGTGCGTGTGTGTGTGTGTGTGTGTGTGGTGTTATATTTCACCTAGAATTAATCTGCTCAATCTGAGATAACGAACACACTGGACCAGGTACACACTCACACACACTTTCTCATACACACACTTACACTCACATAAAGCACACACACTCACGCAAACACAAAACACACACTCACACAAAATTTTCTCCTACACACACTTACACTCTCACAGAAAAACACACTCCCACATAAAGCACTCTCACACAAAAACACTCACACACACACTTACACTCACACACACTTTTTCATACACACACTTACACTCTCACATAAAGCACACACACACTCACGCAAACACAACACACACACACACACACACACTTACACTCACAAAGCAAACACACTTTCTCATACACACACACACAAGCACAAAAACACAAACACACACACACACACTTACACTCTCATATAAAGCACACACAAATACACACTCACTCATACATGCTCTTACAAACACACACACACACTCACACACAAACACACACTTACCCAAACACACTTTCTCATACACAAACTCACACAAGCACAAAAACACAAAGCACACACACTTACACTCTCATATAAAGCACACACAAACTCACACACACACACACACACTTACAAAAAACACACACACACACACACACACACACTCACCTTTTATTTCTTCCCTACAATAATCATAAACTGCTAAAACTTGTTAATGATTTACTGATTAACACAGTTACACTTCCGGGTTTTTATTATTTTTTTATATTTATATTCTGAAAAGTTAAAAATGATTAAAAATAAAAGCATACAATAATTTTTATTTTAAATTATATAAAAAATTATAACTAAACATTCCTAAAACCTGAAACAAATGATTGTAAACCTCTTTTAAATATTACAGAGTCGAAATCTATCATTTTAAACAGAGTTAATTTAATAAATTATAATTAAATAATTCCTCTGCCTTTAATTACCTCAGGCTGATGTTAGCACGATGCTACACACTACGCCTTCATTTCCCATCTCACACCCGCATTCCGGCACGCGGCCTCTCCTCGGGTGTGATTGGCTGCCCGCGCCTTCTCTCACACGTTCCTCCTATGACAGCGCGGAACTCTGGGCACGCTGACCAATCCTGGACCGGAAGGGCGGGGCTTGACGCAATACGGCTGGGAAGAGTAAATGAACCCAGCCACGACTATTTCTGACAGGATGTTTTATAATAAATGTATTAATTTATAGTCTTTATGACCACAGACCGCAGCGCAATGCAGTATTCAGAGGTCAAACAGCGCGGGTTATAACCGAGTGCTACATGTAAAAGCTGTACGATTTATAGGTTTAATAGAATAAGGTGCGAAGTGAAAGAAAAGCCGGCTAGTTAGCATTAGCATTAGCATAGTGTAGAGTAAGTTGGAAAGGAAACCTGTCGCGGAAACGGGGCGAGTGAGCGGGGTTTTACCCTCAGACTTCACAAAATACCTGAAAACACCGCCGTAAAAAAACAGAGGAGCAGTTTATCTCAGACCTGTGAAGACTGAAGGCTAGATGTAAAGCTCCGGTCAGGTCATATCCTTGTTAATCGGCCCGGTGATGTCCCGAGTAGCAGCTCCATGTCTGCAGCTCAGAGGGGTAAAGCTTCTCCATAACAACCGCGCCGCTGTCCCACTTAAAGAACCGCTGCTGTACCGCCTGTATCCACCAGGGGGCTCACACGAGTCAGGCTGTAATTCACACATGTCACCACACGGGGAGCTAAAGTTATGTATTACAGTCATATTCACTCTGTCCACTAGATGGAGACATTTCACACGGTGACAGGTGGCTAGTGTTTTTCTTTCAAAATCAAGACATATCACAGTTGTGTTATCACTGGGTGTAAGGCAGAAATACCCCCTGGACAAGGCACCAACACACACACACACACACACACAATCTAGCACATCCAGTTCACCTAACGTGTGTATTTTGGGGAGTTAGGAGGAAACCGGAGCACCCGGTAAAAACTCACACAAGAACACACCTCACAGAAACTGGAGCGAGGCTCAAACCGATAACGGTAGATCCGTGAAGCTGTGGAGCACACACAATACCTCTGGGGCCACTGTGACACCCTGCCTTTAAACAGTAACGCGCAAATTGTAATAAGTTTCAATTTAATAATAAGCTTCATTTCCATTCAGACGCTCTTATCCGGAGTGACGGAGTGCCCAGACCAGAAATTCAAAGTACCTAAGGCTGGCACACTGCCAAAAATGAGTACCCAATACAAAACCTGCAAAAAGCCTTATAACCTGAAAGTACCACTAGACTATGCAAACCTGTGGGGAGAACAAAACAGTAAATATAATAACTGCTATAAGTGCAAACGTTGTGCTGAATTGAGTCAGTGCTCATTTAAGTGCTCTCGAAAGAAGTCTGTCATTAGTCAGTATTTGAGGACAGTGAGTGATTCTGCTGTACGGACAACCCAGGGGCAGTTCTACCACCTCAGTGCCAGGACAGAGGATTTGTTTACTTCATGTTGTAGATTATTTTGATAAATATATACGTGACCACTTTGGTGTCAGTAGGTAAGACCAAGGCTGAGATTCGCCTTTACTTCCTGTTTCACTGTGATTTAAATCTAGTGATGACATTTCTTATAGAGGCATCAAAAAACTTAAACATGGGGTAAATTAATATTACAGCATCTGTTAAGCTCGACACAAAAAATCAAAGGAAACCTCATATGCATCATTTTAACTTAGATTCTTAGATAAGTCATTTCTAATTTTATTATATAAAAAATAATAAAAGCAGAAAATAAAAGTAAAAAAAATAGGGGGGATACATATTGTTTATATGATTATTATTGTTTATATGAATACTAAAAAAAATAAAATAATAAAATAAAATAAAATTATGTGTTTTTCTGTTACAAAAGCATGCAGAAGTAAATATAATTGTTATGAAATCATTTATTAATAAAAAAACAAAATAAGAAAAAAAAATGTCAGAATGTCATAAATTCTTAACTTAAAACACTCTATCTCTAATGATACAAGTCAAAACTTGACATTTTGTACATATAAAACTTAAAAAATCTAAAGAAATAAACACACCTAAACCCCAGAGCTTAATTACTGTCTCAATCACAGAGACACAGTTTGAGTCCCTCAGTTTAGAGATTACGGTCCACACCGATGCTGTGCAGAGAATGATGGGAAACACACACACACACACAGTCCTGTCTCCTTTAATTAGATGTCGTTCGGCTTCCTATCAGCAGAGACGCCCTTTCGCAACCCAGAGATTACGAGAGGGAAAAGTAAAGATCGACGCAAAGCAGGACATTTCCAGAAAGAAAGATTCCTCATGAAGATCGATCTCACTTACTGGAATGAAGATGCTACAAAGAAATGTGTCAGATATTTGTGACAATCATTGTGTATTATTCTTATACATAACAAAGGACTGGTGGTGAAAAGCATCATCATGAGAAACATATAGTTTTATGTGTGTTTGGAATAAACAATGCGAAATCAGTAACATGGATCTAGCAGCCGTTATGTCATGAATGAATTAAAATGTTAAAGATAAAAAACTGGGAGAGACGCCGAGTCCTGCTAGTGTCTTCAATGTTAAGCTCATTGTGTAGTAAGTAAAAGTAATAGGTTCCCTTTGGAGTCTAAAAGCAGCTCAGGCTCCTCCGATTTGGGACAAAGCCGAGGTCTGGAGGGTTCACTGGGATTTTCTCAGCAGGATGAGTCGACCTTTCAGCCTCGGCGTCTCGGAATCAGTGGGGGGCTTGTTCAGCACTCTGTGGGTGTGTGTGTGTGTGTGTTGGTACTGTCTTCCAGAAATTCATTGTTTTTTTTATTGCTAACATCACACTGATGGGATCCATTTAGCATAAAACCCTAACTGGGCAACAGGTTTAGACAGCAGTTTAACACTCAAAAACATGTCAGTGAAAGATGACCAGTAAAAACAAGGGCGGAGCTAAAGTAATACAATTTTATCACTTGACCTATTAATTAACTTTTCACTTTCTTGAATCAACATAGTGTTCCGGATAAAGTACTTTAACTATATAATATATCAGATCTGATATACTTTTAGCCAATTAGCATGAAGTAGTTGTCCAAGTTTATTATTATATTTTACTTTGAGAATAATTTAGAATCGGCTAATGGTTAATATTTGAGTCAGAATTCCGGATCATTAAATAAGTTTTAGAAAATTACCAATTTCTGTACTATAAAAAAAATCCAAACAGGAAAACTGAGCAGGAAAAGTGTGCAAAAGTTCCTAAGGAAATAATACACGTGAGGGCAAAGTGTTAAAGTGTTGCTGAGATACTGTCTGTCTCACTTCCTGTTTTCGGTCCTTCATGTTGTAGATTATTTTGATAAATATATACGTGACCACTTTGGTGTCAGTAGGTAAGACCAAGGCTGAGATTCGCCTTTACTTCCTGTTTCACTGTGATTTAAATCTGGTGATGACATTTTTTTATAGAGGCATCAAAAAACTTAAACATGGGGTAAATTAATATTACAGCATCTGTTAAATCTGTTAAACACAAATAATCGAAGGAAACCTCACATGCATCATTTTAACTTAGATTCTTAAATAAGTCATTTCTAATTTTATTATATAAAAAATAATAAAAGCAGAAAATGAAATTTAAAAAAGGAAGAAAAGATCTATTGTTTATATGAATACTAAAAAAATGTAATTAAATTAAATAAATAATAAAATTAAGGTTTTTTGTTACAAAAGCATGCAGAAGTAAATATAATTGTTATGAAACCATTCATTAATTAAAAAAAACCCACACAAATTATATTCAGGTTAAAAAACAGGAAGACTGCTACATAAAGCCATCCATAACGTTATCTGTATTAAATACGTATTAACCCTGAGGAAAATAATCAAATAATTTTTTTAAATAAGTTCAAGAAGTTAGAGATTTAAAATAAATAACATGGAGGAAAATGGAGACTGGTAACTCATCACATTCAGTGGATTTAGTTATGAAAAACTATATGAACTGCTAAAATGTTGTGTGTGTGTGTGTGTGTGTGTGTGTGTGTGTGTGTGTGTGTGTGTGTGTGTGTGTGTGTGTGTGTGTGTGTGTTTGATCACCGAGGTATGAAGTCTGCTTGGTTTCAGTGGTGTGTGTTTGGGCCAATCTCAGTCTGAGTCTAATTAGAGCTGCAGGTGGTGGTGTGGAGACTCATCAACACACACACACACACACACACACACACACACAGAGAGAGAGAGAGAGAGAGAGAGAGATATGAGATGAGTTTCTGCATGATAGAGGATCAAGAATTTGGGTTTTTAACAAAAGAAGCGAGTTTGTGCTGAAGAGAGACTTTTATTACAACACAGGTGAAATGTGTGTGTGTGTGTGTGTGTGTGTGTGTGTGTGTGTGTGTGTGTGTGTGTTCATCTCCTGAACAAACTTGTCTACACATGTGTCATGTGTCACATCACTTTCTTTCAGCCCAAAATACATTCTATCTATCTATCTATCTATCTATCTATCTATCTATCTATCTATCTATCTATCCATCCATCCATCCACCTCTTCCTCTAACTTTCTTTTTGTTCTTCCTCAGTGTATTTCCCCCCATTCCTC
This sequence comes from Duopalatinus emarginatus, assembly GCA_028565595.1. Taxonomy (NCBI): domain Eukaryota; kingdom Metazoa; phylum Chordata; class Actinopteri; order Siluriformes; family Pimelodidae; genus Duopalatinus; species Duopalatinus emarginatus. The sequence goes on from JAOVVF010000051.1 coordinate 438,675, forward strand.
CATCCTTGTCTGTCTTTTCTGCCTTTAACTTTGTTCCTTGCTGTCTTTTCCTCTTCCAGAGATGACTTGTCTAGTCTTGTCTGTCATGGACCGAAACTGTTTCTGGTGAAACCATAATCTGGTGGTGGCTCTTTAATGGTGTGGGGTTTGTTGATCTGCCGTTCCACTGGACCCCTGGTACATCTACAAACGTCTCTGACAGGTGAACACTGTGTGTGCCGAGTTACACCCGTTCATGTCCTCATGGGTTTGTCCTCTTCTAACAGGACAATGGACCACCACACACGTCTAGAGACACCAGATTATGGTTAGAGGTACACTCATCTGAGTTTGGGTTTAGTCAGTCACACCAATGTCACCAGATCTCAACGTTATTGAACACGTCTGGGACGTCATGTAACGGGCTGTGGGACACAGAAATCCTCCACCTCAGAATACAGCAGAACTGTGGAGCGTTCTGGAGGAAGTCAGGGGTTCAGTACATACAGAATATTTCCACAAGCTTGAGACTGGTGTATCATGTTTTTTCTCCCAACTTGGTGTATTGTGTTATAAGGGACTAGTTGATCCTATTCAATTTTGTAGTAAATTAAAGACACTACACTAAGGTATAAAATGGTGCCTTTATGTAGTGTAGTGTAGTTTAATTCGAGAGGATTTAATACACGTTTGTGTTTTAATGTTTTGTGTTTTAATACACAAACGCCCTTAATAGTGTATCCTGTGTGGATTGACTTATTATTTCCTATTAACGGCCGTGCTTTAATCTCGGTGTGACCTGGGAACGTGTTTATTAGCTGTGTGTATAATGTGTGCTTTTGTTTACTGTGTAAAACCACTATACATGGCCTACAGTCTCTCTCTGTCTCTCTCTCTCTCTCTCTCTCTCTCTCTCTCTGTCTTTCTGTCTCCCCCTCATCCCCCCTTTTTTTCTTTTTTTCTCTCTGTCTTTTTTTAAAACCCTGAGTTTCTGTCATGCTTGGTTTGTGAACAAGTCCCCTTTCCATTACCCCCCCCCACCACCACCACCACTTCATTTCAATACTTATCAGTGCTTACTATACGCAAACCTTCAGGAGGGGGTGACTTGGAGGTGGTTCTGCCCTGCAGGTACAGTGGTTCTGGTACTTTCTGGGGAGCTTTTTTTTTTATATATATAAGATTTGTATACTGATGAGATGTTGATGATATTTCATAGTGATGGTCATGTCCTGAATCTCAGAAGGACACGTCCTGTACTCTAAATGTTTGAGCTTCTGAGATAAAAACTCCACCAGGAGGAATGAGGCAGTTGGTTTGTTCTGTAAATCACAGTATTTACCCTTAAAGTTCTGAAGGATGACATGACCTAGTTGAAGATGATATGGAAATGAAGCTGGTTTCCACCCCCTCCTCTAAATGGGGGCTGATGGTTGCCCTCTCTATTTACACAGCAGGATTGCCGTGAAACTGCTAATTGTTTGCTCCCCCAGACAGCGAGGACGTGGAGAAGTTAAGGAACTGTCCTCCTCCTCCTCCATCATCATCATCATCATCACCACCATCAGCATGACAAAGCTCCGGGGGGGAGCGGAGTGGCGCGGCGCGCTCAGCCCGCATATGGAGTCCGGAGTCCGTATACAGACCTCCCGGTGCCCCGGGACCTCCGAGGACACTTTGCGCCCAAACTCCGGGGCCATGGACGGAGTTTTGGCGCAACACGGCGGGGTCATGGGGAGTGTGTTACCACAGCTAACCGGCCCCGACGAGAAACCTCAACTCGGATTGATGACCGAGCCTCGGGATGGGACGCGAGGTGGCTCTGGACTTCCCGCGGATCAGCACGCCGGAGAATGGGCGGCGAACTCCGGCAAGAAGAAGAACTATCAGCGCTACCCGAAACCACCGTACTCTTACCTGGCCATGATCGCCATGGTGATCCAGAACTCCCCACAGAAGAAGCTCACTCTCTCTCAGGTAAGACTCAGCACCTGTAGGTAATGATGAACGTTTCTGTGGTCCACACCTCAGCAATGTCATAGTTTACTTAATATACATTAATAAGTTATAAAGTGCTGACTGTGTGCTGCATCAGGTGCTATTCTGATCTCTTATGTTCTCCATCAGTTCTACCATAAACTTCTCAGACTAAACTTAATTGGAAATTAGTTTATTTTAAAAAGTCACCTATCCTATTGAAAGTTTATTCAATATTATTATTATTATTATTCAAAATTATTTTCCAAGGCTTGCCTTTGAATTTCTTAAAAATCATTTTTTTTACAGAACACTACTTAAAAAAATAAATATATATATATATATATATATTCCTATCAGTTTGTCACAGTGAACTTTGCACTAATATAATGTCTATTTAATCAAATTATTCTAAAACAGGACAACAGAACTGCATTGTTTTTGTGTTTTGTTTTATATATTGTATATTATAGCCAATTTACTTCAAATTGTCTTTGCTAACTGGTGATTAAGAGTAGCTGGCTAGCTTATCTGAAAAGCATGGTTGATATTTCCAGCAACAAACTAAACAAACTGTAATGAGTTTGAAAGTTACGTAATGCTAACTGCTTCTTGCTAATAATGGTCTAATAGCTGAATATTTTTGTGGTATAACCTGTATAAAGCTTTGCCTCGGGATACAATTAATTTCTTCATTGAACAAATTTACTAAATGAACATTGGGTTGTAGGGGGAAAAAAACCACACATTTGGACTAAGTAATTACTTAATAAAAGACATACATTTAAAACATTAGTGTTTAGATTTTATTGAGAACGGATTAGTGTGGATTCACCCCTCAGGCAAAAAAAACCAAAACCTCTTGAGCAAAAAAACTAAACTGTTTGAAACTTCCAAGCAATAGCTAGCTCTAGCCATGGGCATTGGTTAAACATGAGAAATAAATAGGGTAGAAATAAAATCTTAAATGATTATGTATAATGATTTTGTAATCTGTGAAGCATAAGGAAATATAATGCAATAAACAACATGGGCATAATGCTACCATTGCACTGTACACACACTGTGTTTAGTGCAGGGAGTGGGTTGAAACCGGAGCTTTGCTTAACCAGGGAGATAAGGATGAGGGATGAGGAGGAGTGAAAGTAATGCGCACTATCTAGTGCTTTAGGGTCAGAATGTCACCTACATTAACGACTGATAATATCAAATAGCTGAACACTAGGACTACCCATAATGCACTTCAGTTCATTTAGATTTACACTTAAGATGTGCACGATAAACTAAACCGTCAATGCTACAGCTTTAGCCATGTACACGTTATTCTGCAAGAAAGCTGATCTTGTACACTAAGCCGTGATGGGGAGTAGCTAGCTAGCTGTCAATGATACGTTGGTAATAAAGTTGTTTTTCCAGTAACAAGCTACTTCTTTTTCACCAGTTTCTGGTGGTGTAGAATAAAACAAGCATGGTGGATTTTTTTTCAGAAACAAACTCAATCAAAAGTAGTTGAGCTTCTTGCTAACAGTGGTCTAATATTTGTCTGGGGTAACTTGTATAAAGCTTGTATGTAGCAGGTTCATTGTAGCAAGCTATTCGCCTGTAGTTTGTCAGTAGTTAACTAAAAAATACTTAGACACATTACATTTTCAAAGTGGCTTTCTCAGCATTGATGCTAACCGCTCCTATCTGACTAGCTAGCTAGCGAAAAAGCGTTAATGTCCTTCAGACTGACTTGGTCACTGGTAATGCTAATAACTCTCAATAGTCAGTGCATGTCTTCATAACTTAATTATTTTTCTTTCTTCTCTTTAGATCCTGAAAGAAATCAGCACACTCTTCCCCTTCTTCAAAGGGAACTACAAAGGATGGAGAGATTCGGTGCGGCACAACCTTTCCTCCTACGACTGCTTCGTCAAGGTGTGCGACTGCTGGGGAAAAACTTTGATAGCAAGGACGTTACAACTAGCACGATTAGCATGAGTGGACATGTGGGGTTAAGCAAATATAAGGCATACCGTAATATTTAGTATGTTGTCATGGTCACCAGCAGTAGTGTTATTACAGCATTTTTGTGTTTTTAGTAGGGGGTAGGGCTTATATAATTTTGATCAATTTTATTTATTAAATAGTTGTTGGATCTCTCTGCAGGTGCTGAAGGATCCAGGAAAGCCTCAGGGGAAGGGCAATTTCTGGGCGGTGGAGGTGAGCAGGATTCCTCTGGAGCTGCTGAAGAGGCAAAACACCGCCGTGTCCAGACAAGACGAAACCATCTTCGCACAGGACCTGGCACCCTACATCCTGCAAGGGCACACTCCTGCTCAGCAAGACGAACCTCCGCCCACCGCGGCTGACCTGCCCATCCGCCGGCCATCTCCTGCTCCGGAGGATCTTTATCGTCCCAAACTGGACTCGTCCTTCGCTATAGACTCGCTTTTGCACAGCTTTAGACCGGCGGATGCGCTTAGGGGTCGAGGCGATAGTTGGGGGGCGGAGCCTGACCATCGCTCACCACGTCCTAGGTATTTTTCGTCGAATCGGAGTGCGTCAGCCAGTTCTGCAAGTCCGGCGTCCTCCTCGTCTTCAGATGACGACTGGAGAGGGATGACGCGTTACGAGGCAAGAAAGCGAGGTACGGACGGAGCACAACGCGGAGCTGACGGATATGACGACTACTTCCCGCCCAACAAAATGGCGAAGCGTGGCGTTACAGCACCCCCTCCTTGGGAGCTGCCGACTTCTTACGCCAAGTACACCCCCCCGAATGCTGTAGCCCCACCCAGCATGCGCTTCAACACGAACCCTTTCATTCCTCTCGGCTCTGTTCCGTTCTATGGCCATCACGTCGCGCCCAATCACTTTAGCACCCATTCTTACTGGCCCCTGTTATCCGGCGGACGTGTTTCATTGCAAGCTCCGCCCCTGCTGATGGACTTGGACAGTATGTTGCAGTCGGTTCCACCGAACAAGAGTGTTTTTGACGTGCATACGACGCCAAATCAATACGGACCTCCGTTTAGCAAGTTTTCCTAGCGCTGCAGCTGTCGAGCTCCTACCGAAATAATACTTTTTTAACGAAAAGCGAGATAAAATTTTCACTCTCTTTCGAAAGGCGTTTACGTTTACATTCCTCTCTGCCTGTGTTTACAGCAGGGAACTACTAATCGACTGATGAATGTAGCACAACAGCGACCAAAGACTTTGCACTGACAGTTTGCACTCGTTTTATTGCCATTTTTTAAAAACCTTGACATTTGAATGTTGTGTTTTAAACCTTGTCATTTAGTAAAGGGTTGAAAACAAGGTGTTGTGTTTAAAACAGGGTATTTAACTGATGTTGTTCTACCTCAGCTTGAAATGTTTTTAAAAAGAAATGCTACCACCTCTTTTTTTTTATGCTAAAATGCTACATGGCTAACCTGTATGCTAAATTCCACACGTGGCTGTAATGCTACTGTCAACAGTAATGCTAGCTGATGGTCCAGTTAGCGTTTGTCACATTGATCTGATGGATAGTGTCGATCATGTGGGTTACAGATGAGTGTGTGTGTGTGTGTGTGTGTGTGTGTGTGTGTGTGAGAGAGAGAGAGACGGAGTCCCACCCCCCCGACCCCCCTTCCCCCTTGGTTTGAGAGAATCTCGGTGCCGCTGCATCTGCATGTTGATGGCTCGTCGTTAGTCTGCAATCTCCTGAGCTATTCAGGGGCAACTTATCAAATGCAGATAGGTGTGTGTGTGTGTGTGTGTGTGTGTGTGTGTGTGTGTGTGTGTGAGACATTGTTCTCTGTTTTATACTGACATTTTTAAAGGATCACACTATTTGTACACACATTCTGTATATGGTTTATTTTATTTTTTTGGAAGCATGTGTAGCGTTTGTCCTCATGTTTACTCTGAATGGACCAGACTATTTGTTCATGTAGTTCTGTCCTTTATTTTGTCCCCTTCCACCATGTCACATGTCTCAAAACAATGCCTTGTCCAACATTTTACATGTTTCTATACTGTTTTTTTTTTTTTTTACTTTCTCATGTGAGTGAGGATGTATAAAGTATAAAAGCTCTCATGTTGAAGTTTGGTGAATTTAATGTCAGGAATAGTTCTTGTCTCAGGCCACAGCGAAATGCCACGATGTACTTTTTATCCATTTATAGTTACATTGTGGACACATGAACAGAAGCGTCTCTGTGGAGCTATAAACAATCATTCCTTCACCACCTTCTCTCTCTTTATTTCCTCTTGTCCTGTTGCCAAGCAACAAAAAGTATAAAACTCACACTGGAGACTCCTTCCATAACTTTTAAACAAACATCTCCCAAAACCTCAAGCTTTACATTACCATGGAGCACCCTCTAGACACGTCCCTGTAAATCTGTTACTAGGGAATTAATTTAAACCTGCACTAGTGTCAGAACTGCTGGTATAGAAAATGACCACCGTCTGACCAATCAGAGGCCAACAGAGCCATGGTGAGAAGTTATATGTACAAAATGTACCTTTTGCTTTAACAGTCCATCGGCCAAGATGTGTTCTGTACTTAAAGTAATAGAAGGTCTTCACACATCAGACACGTCCTGACTAATGGGTTACACTCGGGGTGTCGGGGGAGCTTCGTATTTGTCGCGTTAGAGTTGGGGCGGTTGTGAACGTGTGAGGCTGAGTGTTTATACAGCATGTGCTTAGAGCTGTGATATCTCTGAGGGTCATTTCAGGTCAACCCTGTTAACATTATAGTAAATAAAATATACATCGTTTACAAAAGCATAAAACCAACTGAATAATTATTTTCTACGAGTTATTTGTCAATAAAAACACTCAATATTTGGTATTTTATTTTCTTTTTTTAAATATTAAAAATTCAACCAAAAGTCGCAATTGTAGTAAAATACTATAAAACTCTGTTAAAAACATACTTTTTTACTTTTACTTTATATACAATTATAAAAATCTATTTTTTCCAATGCATAAATAGTGAAAGAATATCATTTTACACCTGTCCTCAACTTTTCAAAACCTTTCAAAGTTATAATGAGGAAAAAGACACCAGGAAATTATAATCTGTTGTCATTAATCATTCGAATTTAAATTAAAGGAAGTGACTTCATTTCATTACAAAGAAGAATATAAGAAATAATAAGGCTGCTCCTTTTCTGTCAGGTTTAAAGCATGTTTTTGTTTACTTGACACGTGACACAAAGTCAAACTTATATGAAAATATTATTAAAATCTTTGTTGAATAAATAAGTTGCCTAGCTACATGTTTCATCACGTTGCCAACTATTGCAGATTTAGCATGCCAGTTATCAACGCTGTTATCGTCAACCCTGTTATAAAGCGGCACTAACAGGGTTGACACTACTGCATTGTATCCATGACTGAGGAACAAAAGGCTGATGTATATTCATAAGAAATTAAGATAATTAATTAAAATGCATTGTATTTAAATAGTTAATTTTTCAAAATTTTATTGGTCATATTTAAGTGTTTAAAATGTACATATTTTTAATTTCAATTTCATATAATCTTTCATTTGATTAAAACATTTCAAATGTATGAAGGTAAGAATAGTTGCTTAGTTTGAATTATTTAATTTTTAATGTAAATTTTAATGTCGACAGTTTTTACTGTCATGCAGTTTGTTGCTTCTTTATAATTTCTAAATTGTGAAAATTGATTGTACCATAAAAACATAGAATACAAACAAATGTTATTTGTCAGTCAGAACCTTTAAAAGTCAGTAGAATAAACTAAAATGGAAATGAGCTTCACTGACATTTAATGTCACATGACCCAACAATGTCAACCCTGTTTAATCACTGTCAGTCCTGTTATTTACAAATATTTTAAAACTAGAATAGTTTACCAATATTGACAAAATTATTTATGTACTAAAAATTAAAGAGGAACATGAAGTAAGCTGTCAGCTGTCACATTTCTTGCTAATATCCAAACAGATTTAATGCCATTTCATCTAAAGATTAAGATTTGACTCAGACGACAAAACAGCTGCTAATAAATTTATAGTTTGTACAACAATGTTATTAAATTGGGGACCAATAAAGGGATATAAAACATGTTTTTTAAAGCTACTAATTCGTTGCAAATTTTTCCTTTCATATAGCCATATGTCCATAACAGGGTTGACATAAGAACCCTGAAAATCTTTTACAATTTTAAATGAATTGTAAATGTTTAACATGCTGACATGGCACGGTAGGGTTTTCCTAATAATTTAACCAAATAGCAAAATATTAAACTTTTTTTTTTTTTTTTTACAACATTTCATCATTCAACAACATAAATGTCCTCCAAGGCTGAACAGCAGAGTGTTGAATTAGAAATAGTATATAAGAAATATTACTGTAACAACAGAACAAATGGAAACATGCGAAGTTAAAGTACACCTAATAACCCCCTCTGTAGTGCCCTAAATTAGGGATATAACTGGGTATTTGGATGATAACTCTGTGCCTCATCTAATGAACCCCTAAGGCAATTACTAACCCTAACTAGTGCACTATATCCACTGGCCCATACCCTATCTAGTACACTATTTCTAATTGGCGACCATTACTGGCCTCTACACCCTAACTAGTGCACTATAAGTCCAGTATGCCATCATAATTGGCATTTTCATCCTAACTAGAGCCTTATTTGTCCAATAGGCCACCATTACTGTCCTGTACACCCTAAATAGTGCACTTGCACAGTTTACTTGACCACCATTACCATCTTCTACACCTTATCTAATGCACTATATATCACACAGACTGCCGTTACTAGCCTCTACACCCTACATAGTGCACTTTACGTACAATAGGCCATGAATACTGGCCTCTGCTAACTAAACAGGACACTACGTGCTCAATAGGCCACAATTACTAGCCTCTATACCCTTACTAGTGCACTATAAGCTAAATAGGCCACAATTATAGGTTTCTACACCCTAACTAGTGCACTATAAGTCCAATAGTCTGCCATTACTAGACTGCTACTAGTAGTTCATTATAAGTTTAATAAGACACCATTACTGGTCTCTACACTTTAACTAGGGCACTATACGTCCCATAGCAAGCTGGTATGAGGTCTGAGAACTCTGATATGGTTTGGAAGCTTTGATCTGTGATGTGTCCATCTTCTGCTGTGTCTCACTCAACCTCCTGCTGTGTCTCACTCTCCTGTCTCCCTGTTTTACACCCCTCAGTCCTCCTCCCTCCTGGTCCTGCTCTTCTTTACAGAGATAAAAACCTCATCTCAACTTGTGAAACGTCACCATAAACAGGGCTGCATGTTACAGCAGGACTGTAACGATACGATACACTACGATATGATATGATAGCGTGTAATAATCATGTGTGAATCATATGATAAAATGAAATTATGTTTAGTGTAATGTTTTATAGCAGTGTAGCATAATGTAGACAGAGCATTATTATTATTACTGATTTTACTGACATCCTCACACTCTGGATATATCAACTGGCACAGAGGATCAGTACTAAATTTAAAATGAAAGAAAAATAAAAATGAACTAAAAAAAGATAAATAGAACTTAACAATTAATAAATGTGTAAATAAATATAAATAATGTTTTTTATTAAAGTTTTTTTTATATTGATTTGTAAATATGTAAACTAAACAGATACAGTAAATAGAAAAATACAAATTGTAATAAAGAAAATACATAAAAGTTAAAAAAAAACATTTTAAAAACTTCTTTTGAAAAATAATTTAAATAATAACAAATGACAAAGAAAAATATTTGTTACATGAAACATTTAGTCTAAAATGAGTAAAAAATGAAAAATAAAATAAAATAAAAATATTTTCTAAAATACTTTTATTTTTATCTATGTACATGTGGAGTATTTGTTGTGATATTTTATTTACATTTACTTACATTTTTAAATAACCTTATTTAAATTATAATTTACACATAAATCATTTTTATTATGTATATTAGCAGGCCAATTATAATTTTTTAACTATAATATATACATTTACAAATGAACTGATGCAGTTTAATGACAAAACACAAAAGTAATAACTGTTTAGTATTTTCTAATCTGATATTTTAAATAAACCTTTTCTAATAAATACATCCAATTAAAGGTGAAAACATTACAAATTAAACATTTTAACAATGTACATACATTCAGTAAATAAATACAGAAATTATATATTTTAAAAAATCTTTAATTTTTTTAATGTTAATTATGGTGATCCTCATCATTCACCAGAGTGTGAGGAATAAACGAATCATTACACATTACAGGTATTCAGATCATATGTGAGTGAATCACTGAATCGAATCACTGAGTCAAATCCCAGTCATTGAACCAGACTGGTAATTTACTGACACAGCTCTGATCTGTGCTCATGACGAGTGTAACCTCGACCCCCTGCTGCTCTTATCACCACTCAGGAATCTGTCAAGCTTCAGCGCTCTGGATTTATTCACTGTCCTGATCACAGAAAGCCCAGAAATACAAACACACTTTTACACACCAAACACACTTTTACACGCCAAACACACTTTTACACGCCAAACAAACCTTTACACGCCAAACACACCTTTACACGCCAAACACACCTTTACACGCCAAACACACTTTTACACGCCAAACACACCTTTACACGCCAAACACACTTTTACACGCCAAACACACTTTTACACGCCAAACACACCTTTACACGCCAAACACACTTTTACACGCCAAACACACCTTTACACGCCAAACACACCTTTACACGCCAAACACACCTTTACACGCCAAACACACTTTTATACGCCAAACACACCTTTACACACCAAACACACCTTTACACACCAAACACACTTTTACACACCAAACACACTTTTATACACCAAACACACTTTTACA
>JAOVVF010000051.1:491732-506732 GCA_028565595.1 Duopalatinus emarginatus
GTGTGTGTGTGTGTGTGTGTGTGTGTGTGTGTGTGCGTGTGTGTGTGTGTGTGTGTGTGTGTGTGTGTGTGTGTGCGCGTGTGTGTGTGTTGCATAATGAGCAGGATTCCTGCTGTTGTTTTAGCGAGTTCTCGCTCACCGCTAACAGTCCCTCATTAATCATTCATGAGTGTAAAATACACACTTAGGCAAATGTGAAACAGTGTAAGCTGCCACAGCATCTCACCCACACACACATACACACACATGCACGCACACTTTAACTTTGTAAGACCTTGACAGTCAAAATAAAACCAAACCAAAGCTAAAGATCTTACACACAGCGTGGCTACGCTAATGAAAAGAAACGTTTTATTCTTAATCGGTGATTGTGATGGGTTTGGGAACGTTGTTGTTTTCTGAACAGCAGTCTAACAGTGCACATGCTAAGTCCTTCCCCTCGAACATTCGTAATGTGAACACATTTCGCTTGATACCTTTTCCTTAGGAAAAAGAATGATAAACTTTACCATGCACGAAGGTAAGAAGAGAATACAGAACGTAGATTCTACCAGAAAAAAAATATATACGTATATATGTATATATATGTTTTGGATGCATCTAGTATGATGCGTCTAGTCGAGCGAATGCTACAGTCAAAATGCTACACGGCAGATTGTTTACGTCTGCAATCCACTTTATTTATTTATTAAAATGCCCCTAAAAAACAAAAGGGTTTCGTGAACACCCTGATATATCAACACGCCAAACGCAGTCGAGTCAAACAGTCTGGATCCAGCCAAGTCAGATATCAAACACTAACATTACTCGTGGCGTCTGGGAAAATCCAACCAAAAGAAAACTTCTGGGATTTTAAAATCCTGCCAAGATTTTACTTTATGGTGCTAAAGTTACACCTCATTTTACAACAGGAAATGACTTTCCGATAGGACAGGGGTGACAAACTCATTTTCACCGAGGACCATATCAGCATTATAGTTGCCCTCAAAAGGCCAACATGTTGACATTATATTGTACTCTTTGATAACTGACACGGCCTCATAACACAAAAGACATACTGGTTTTTTATCCTTGAAGCACAAACATGTATTCCCTTTCCCATCTTTCTGCCTTCAATCTGTATCAATTTTTCTTTTCTTGGACGTTTTGGGATCAAAACGCTGTCGTTAAAAGCTGATGTGTATACACTATAATCCACTGGCAGGATGCTGTCACTTTGCAGGTAATGTAATCGATACAATCCGTAATTGGTAACGCAATGTATTGTGGGAAATGCACTTTATATGCTTTATATATTGACACATATCCGATAGGACATACTCTCAGTCTCATCTCCTGAGTTAGAAGTCACTTACAGCCTTCAAGTCGTCTTTTTGCCCTAACATCGGTGGGGTGATCCTGTCTTGTTGTCGGTCTAGTTAGCTACATTACTTAGCTTCATATTCGGTCACTGAAACGTTGGCGATCTCTGTTGTCTGTACAGCGTGTGTAAGTGCACTTCTTAGTTTTGATGATGACGTGAACAGACGGTTTAACGTCCTCGATCTGATCTGGTCACAAGCTACGGCTACAGGACTGTCCGAGGGCGTCGTTAGGCAGACTCTGTAATCCTGAAATCTCTAAACATCAACTTTACAAGAAAATGCCAAGTGGAGATACCAGATTGTTTTGTAGTTCGGTAAAATCTTACTGAACTGTGATATCATTTGATTATTATTGAATATATGCATGTTTTTCCTTCGCAGTCACATTTGATGGTTTTCCCAGACGTCACAGACACAACCAGTACGGTGTCCTCTTATTGGCTGGACACATTTAGGACATTTAGTGAAAGAGAATTGGTTCAAATTTGTGGACTCAGACTTTTTGGACCCGACTGTACCTAATTCCAAAGGCAAGCTATTCTTGTTGTATACTGAGTATCGACTGAGTAAATAAGAAATAATGCACAATCAACATGCGGCTTGCATAGTTATTCAGTTATTTGCACGGGCGGGACGGAAAAGACAATCCCTTGTCAAAAAAATGAGAAAAAGATCACTGCAAACATTTTGGATATACTTTCTTTAGAGTCTTGGATCAGTCCATCAAGTCGAGGCACCAAGAAGTTTCAGAGCCACTGCTTTCATTTTGAGTCCCGACACCAGGCTTGGTTGACTCTGACTCGGAGGTCTCCATGTCCTGGATTTCTGCAGACCCGTCATCTGCTAGCAGGCACTCGCGACTCGTGTGTCCCACTTTGCTCAAATCTGACAGCAGGACAGCGTCTTCCCGGTCCTCAGCAACCTCTTCCAGGACTGCATCTGGTATGTCGCTGCCCAGTTCCAGATTAGGTTCGCTAGTGGCCGGGGGATTGTGGTGGATGGGATTTGAGCGATTTGTGACTAGCAGGGAGTGAGTGGATGTTGGAGCACTGGAAAGTAAATGAAGATCTAAAGAGACCTGGTTTGGTTTGTCCCGATTGAACAGAACAGGCTGAGAGCGACTGATGCTAGCGAGGGTGCCATGATCCTGGCCTGCCGTTTCCTGTTTCTTGAATCCTTTTGCTGGATAGAAGGAGGACGTGGAGGAGTTGATGTTAATTAAGCTCGATTTACAGGAACTAGGATCACAGGTGCTGTTAGGGTCAAGATGAGGAAGGTGTCCGAAAACTTCAGATTGTGGGGATGCACCTGTGCGAACTCCACCTGCAACACCACAACCACAGATTGGTTAAGGATTGTCAGTAAAAGCTGGTTTAGCTCTACACAGCTAGCTGTTAAGCTAACTAAAAAAGAGCTAGCTGTAGGTCTATAAGTAGCCGATATCTTGTTAATTCTTCTCAGTAGCTGCTTTGCTCAGAATATACTGGGCAAAAGTCAGGAATATGCCTTCGACAGGATGCCCGTACATCAAAGACTCTTTGGTTAGGCAGCCTGCTGTTTTTAAAGTTGGGAAGAAACCAAAGATCCCTGAGAAAACCTTTAAAAATGACCGTATTGGTTTGTTGTTACTTTGATCTAATACCACCAATTTAGTTTTACAAGGAATCCTTCTTGTGAAGCCCACTCGGATCCTGTGAAGGCGAACAATCATGTGAATAATGTGTGGCCCTTGGTTCCAATTTCAGGGATCAAAATGTCCTGTATCTCTGCTGGGTTTAGAGAATCTGTAAGGAGTATTGATAAGTAAAAAAGTGAACTAGGGGACAGTGAACACACTTGCCTGGGGTAGGGGGCAGCCCCTATCCATGGCACCTGGTGAGCAGTTAGGTGCCTCGCTCAAGGGAACTTCAGTCGTGTCATGATGATTGTGGTGATCAAACCGGGAACCTTCTGGTCCCAGGAACCAGTGGCTCCTTAACCAAAAGCCCACGGCTGCCCCAGTAAATATTATATAACTGTTTGTTTAGACTTACCTATTTCTGCCGTGTGGCTCCATGCACTCGTCCCTATGTGGATGATGTTCTCAGAGGCAGTGTGATCAGCCTGAAGATGATGATGTGGATGATGAAGGCCTTGGGCGTCCTGATGCGTGTGCACGCCGGTGGTGTACGCCGCAGTGTTTGTGTGCATCATGTGCACTCCGTAGGGGTAGGAGGACATGGAGGTGGTGTAGTGGCGAACAGCCGCTTGTGCTTGCAGAAGGTGCATCATGTGATGCAGGTCCTTCGTTAGCTGAGACACTTCTTGGTTTAGGCTGACCATCTAGAAATGGGTGGGGAAAGAATATATACTATTGGTTTGGTAGCAAATTCTTGACTGTTGGACCCCAAAGTTGAGATCAAGGACACAAAACCAGTTACTGAAACAAAAAGGAACTTGGGGCTCCTTTTGTACGGATATAAGGTCAAGAGAAGCGGCTGTTATTTGTTGTATACAGAGAGACTTTCTCTTCTTTGGATGTCTCAGCCTGTTAGGGAGTTGGGGTCAGACCACAGGGTCAGCCATGATACACCAACCCTAAAGACAAAACCCTAAAGTGCTCAACAGGGGCAGCTTAACAATGCTGGGGCTTCAACCCCTGACCTTCTGATGAGCAACCCAGAGCCGTAATCATTGAGCCACCATTGCTCTTAGAAGCCACTCTTTACAAATGTGATGAGCAGAAATGTATCTCAGAATGCATCACATTGGCTAATCTTTTTGTCCAGTCTGTCAAGGTTGACTGATCCACTGTAGCTTATATTGCTGTTCTTGACTCTCAGGTGAAAAACCCAATACAGTCTTCTGCTATTGTAACCCATCATCCTTAAGTTTCATCCCAACATGTGCATCCTGAGATGCGTTTCTGCTCACTGTGGTTGTAAAAAGTGGTTATTTATGTTACCATTGCCTTTCTGTCAGAGTCTGGCCTTCTCTTATCAACAACTTACTGGATGTCCCATTCTGTGTAAAGTCTAGACACTGTTGTGCAGGATCAGCAGCCATGCCATCAAAAGCCAAGCCTGGTCAAAGTCATCAACAACCCTTTGTGGAGTTGTCTTGGAATTCCGTCTACCCCTAGTTTCCTACCATAGATCTAAGAGTTCTCTAGTATGCCTGATGTTGTCCTTCTCTACCTGTCCACCTTTAACCACTGGGTATGTGTGTATTTTTAATAGCAGATACTGTACGTGTCCAAGACAAATGTCCTCTGAGTCTATCTCATCTTATTTTATCTTATCTTATCTTATCATATTTCACTACAACTGACAGGTAAGTTCACACTTCACTTACAACTTCCAGCCTTTCCTACATTATAAATGAGTTGATAAATGAGATCTGTGCAGTGCTGGAATGTTTTAACGAAGCCCAGGAGAAAAGGGAGGATGGAAAAATGGAGGACAAAACTGGTGGAAAAAAAGATGGGCAGTGTGAGGGAGTAAGGGTGAGGCAGGAGTTTTTTTTCAGCACTCCCGCTGGAATTATCTGCAGTGCAGAAATACACTCTGTCTTAATGCATGCTATACCTCACGATACCTGCATCCCATCTGATACCATCTGTGTGTGTGCTATTTTGGGTGCTAGCTTTTGGTTGTCATTTTCCAGGGTACAGTGGACATGAACTTTACAGTGAACAAGGACATGTCCACAGTGGAGTTATGGCATTTATGTCTTATGATTGTGGACTACAGGAAATAGGGAGCAGGGAGATTTGTGCGATGATATTGTGTGTTTGTACCTTTTTGTTGAGTTGTATGATGCTCTCTCGCACCTCCTCCGTCTCATGGAGCAGCGTGCTGTTCGCCTGATCATTATCTAATAAACAAGATAAGAAATGAACAGAAGATTTGATCCGTGTGTGTTCCCTAAACACAGTCTTTGGCCTGTACTAGAGTCCTTTGGTTTCCAGGTCAACATTTAAAAAAACTAAAGTCATGGGACAACTCACTGTTCAATCTCCTTCACCTCACAGCTTCTAGATCAATGGTGTTCCACTTTAAAGTACTGGGCCTATTTACCTATCCTCAGACAGCAGCCCTTAGGTGCCTCTGCAGAAGGTTTATTTTTTTCACAAACAGAAATCTGAAGGTCAGTACCAAGGTTGCTGTATGCAGTGTGGTATGTACCTCCACTCTGCTCTACGGCACAGAAACATGGAGCCTATAGACCTCGCAAACTTGGAGACCTTTCACATCCGATGCCTCGGCTTGTGTTGGGAGGATCAAAACGCCCATTAGGAAATCATCATATCATGACCAATTCTGTCTGCATAGAAGCATAACTAGGGCAGAGCTATCCACATACCTGACCATACCTATTTTTCCAAGTCCTCTATGGTCAACTAAATGAGTTGCTGGTAAACAAAAGAAGCACTATAAGGACTATACCAAAGACGTCCTGCAGCATAAACCCTGCCCATCTTAAACCTCTGGAACTTGATATATCAGTCTGGCAGGTCAGCTGTGCCAGGGCAACCAGACAAATACATTATCCAACATAGGAAGACAGGAAGATCACCAAAGAGTAGCTGACATTACCCCATCTGGGCTCCCTTGCCCCACATTGGCCTCCACATCTACAGGTAATGGCACCAGAATCAAAGGTGCATCACCTGGGGCAAGCATCATCATTGGACACAATGGACAGGTAAAAAGAAAAGTGTGTGGTGTGTTACAAGCTGCTGTTGGTGTACCTTTTGCTGTACTAGCGCTCATCCTGCTGTGCTCAGTGCTGAAGTGGAACACACGTCCGTTATCTTCGATTCCATCCACCACCCTGTCAGACACGCAAACAACCACAAGCACAAATACATTTATAGACCAATACTACCAATTGGAAATGAGCAGGAAAGTGACGCTTGAACGCCACCAGTTGAAGTGGCACAAACCTCGGGCTGAGGTCAGGTGGTGCAAAGCAGCTGAGCGTGGGAATGAGGAGTTTGCTTGGTTTCCGTGCGGCGAATCCCTCCTGAGTTATTGAAGCCGCATCATGTAAAGGGTGCTCGGATTTGGGCTGGGGTTTTGGAGACACGCTTCTACAGGTTCCTCTCACCGGGGAACGGCAGCGCCGCAGAGCGTTAAACTGCCGCAGCTCGTCACCCAGCAGGTTCCCCAGGTTCGGGAGAAGGTTGCGGCGGGATCTCGACGCTGGAGAAAGGTGACAGTGTTCGTCCCCGTCTCCTCCGGTTTCAATCATGCAGTGATGCTTGCCGTCTGTTGAAGCTCTCGAGTCCAATCGATTGTTCTGGATTTTTTTTTTAAAAAAGAGACATTTTTAAGTCATCTTGTTCCTTTAACCTTTGGTTAATTACAATTCTAAGTGAGGTTCTACTGTATTGTTTGTATGATAGATCTATGGTTTATATACTGAGTCCCAGAGGGACCAACCAGACAAATCTTTAGGGGTTTTTACCAACGTCAATAACTCTGCTCACTACAGGCCACATCAGTTTGATTAATTAATTTGATTAATCTTTTTCAGGCTCTCCCAAGCTTTGCTGTAACCATGGAAGGAGGTCGCTGATGTACTGTTAAAACAGATCCTCAACCCAGTTACATTTTCAGAAAAGGTATTTAACCACGTGGTCTTTCCTGAGCCTCAGCGTACAGATAACAAGTGTTTATTTATATACTGTACAAACACCACCTGTACCGAACTTAAAGAACAGACGGTCGGTATAAAACAGGATGTTTTAGACACTTTATCTTATGAGGCACATAATATATGAATAAGACGATGACGAGTAAGAATAAGACGATTAAGCACATCATCAATATACTGCTAAAAAACAACAAGCCCTGGTTGAAATGATCATTATCATGAGCATTATTCAACAGCAAATAGTATAGAATAGCACTTGATCCAGTGTGTTATTTCACTTGTGCATGTAGATTCAGGTGTCTGGACTGTGTACCGAGTCACCCAGTCAGTTTTTAGTGGGTTGCCTATTTCAGAAAACATAGGACCGAACAAGTGGTTCGGATTTGACTCCCATTGTTATGTTGCTGTTTATCCAGAAAAACCAAAGCTCCCTGATGGACCTGCCCCGTTGGATGGATGGGTTGACATACGTAGGATCCGGTGGCCTATGTGGCATATAACCTAACTGAGGAATTTGATCCATGCAGGAATTTGACAAAGCACACTAGGCGCAGTGAACACACTTGCCCAGAGTGGTGGGTTACACTATTCACAGCAGCCAGTAAGCAGGTTGTGATAGGTGGCTTGTTCCTTACCTTCAACATGTTCAACGTGCAGTAGAGGTCTAACATGACATGACCGTTGCTAATTAATTATACTGACTTTAATTGCGGTACATAGTATTGAGTAGTTCAGTTTCCCATCCTCACATCACACTTCACAACCAGTTGACTTACGTGAGGGAACCTCGGAGAACGGGCGAACCTCGCGAGACCCTGAAGAAACAAAACATACACACGGTGAACACACTGACTGGCTAACACTTGTCTTGTGTGTGATTAAAATGTGCTTGTAGGAAGGAAGTGGTGTTGAGTGAAGTTTATATTGAGACGCTGACTGCAGGCTCAGCTTTCCAGCCCCCGCAGTGTTTATTTAATCACTGTGATCACATTAGGAGCGTTTCCACTGTTCCAAAACCTCATTATACTCCCAATATTAAACAAGAGAAATGGAACATATTAGCCAGAGAACACACTCTTCATGTACCTGATTTACAAATAATGTGCTTGTTTTCATACTAGTCCTGTCACACTGGTGATCAATTAGCCACCACATCTGGATTTAATCAGACACTAACGACAGGTTTAGGGAGCAATCAGGACATCAGACATGTCGAACGCATTGATAATTCAAACCTGCTGAACCCACTGGGTTTCAACCGGACGGTTGCTCCCGGAGGTAGGCAGCATGTGTAGGCAGTGTTATCATACTTTGGAGATAAAGTTAGTTGAGTTAGTTGGGGTGTTAGGTGCCTTGCTCAAGGGTACCAGAGTCATGTCTTCCCCTAACCCTAACATATATACATATACACAACACACACAGATATATGTAATGCAGACATATACATAATACACACATATATATCCAATCCAATATTCATTATACACACACATGTACACACACGTTAGACAAACCAGAATTACAATACAACAATGTCTGTGTGTGTGTGTGTGTGTGTGCGTGCATGGGTTCACCTCCGCCTCACTGCCCTCTCTCAGGTTGTAGGTGAGGTTGTGGTGGATGTCGGCGGTGAACACACTGGCGTATTCGGGGTAAAGCTCCAACACTTCCCTCAACCCTTTAACGCTAATGTACTGCAGATCACAATACGTCAGCGCCTTCACGTCGGCGTTGGTCTTAATCACATGATCCTGTCCCGGCAGGTCTGAGCCAATCAGGTCACCCTTTCCTGTGAGGATACAGACGCTTGTTATTTACTTTTGTACCTTGTTCTTTTATTCTCTTTTACTCTCTCTCTCTCTCTCTTTCACAATTCTAAGAATGTTTCACAAAAACAGGTTAGCCAGAAGCTAGCTTTACAGAAAACAGGCTAGTCCAGCAAGTAGCGTTAAAGTAAACAGCTTAGCCAGGAGCTAGCTTTACAGGAAACGGGTTTAGCTAGCAGGAATTGGCCTTACAGCCAAAATCAACCAGCAAACAGGCTAAAACCTGAATGTTACACACACACACACACACACACACACACACACACACGAAACTAAGGCAACTCAGAACAGAACATGCTAACTTACAATGTATACACCATTGTATAACTAACATGGTAGACTGTTTATTACATTGTTATAACAAGCTACATATAATTTACGCTAATCCAAACTGTATACGCTGTTATAAAGAACCTGTCTGGTTGAATATTGTGTATTAAATTGTAACAGTACTAAAAACTTGAATCCTTCTAGATAACCTTCAACAGGACGTTCAACAGTCTGGAATAATCTATACTCCTCTGCACTCTATTTTCTATTATATACAACAAGATGTTAGATTATTGTGTATTACATTGTTGTAACACAAGTTTACTGCGCTGGAATGTGATTTAAATATAGCATATTACATTGTTATAACATTTATAACTAAATTCCTATCATCTAAACGCTAACACAAACAAAACAATAACGTACAATATATATGTTATTATATATAACTTATAACTTATATAGCTTAATATAGTTTATTACATTGTTATTACACATGTATAATTATGCTGAAAGATAAAATCTTTTCTAATATTGAATAGCAACAAGCCCAGATAGGACGTGCTAATATGCAGTGTATATGCTGATGTATACAACAACAACCAAAAAAGACCCACTCCCCCCCACCGCCCCACCTGACTGGTAAAGTGAACAGGAAGTACAGACCCAGTATAGCGAGCACCATGCTGTCCTTGAGGACCTCCAGCGAGCCAGAGCAGACGAAGTAGTTGGCGTGCAGCGCGTCTCCCTGGCGGATCAGATACTCGCCCGGGGCGCAGAACGAGGTTTTAATGTGCAGCGATAACGAGCGCAGGCAGCCTCGACTCGCGCCCTCGAACACAGGAAGTTGCAGGATGTCCTTGTTCAGGTGCATGGCGATGTCGGCCCTGAGCTCGTCTGGGAAATCGTGCAAGAGCTGTGGATGAGGAGGACAAGGAATTATAACTTGATAGTCATGACCTTTATCATAAAATCTGTCATTTTTGTTAATAATGTGGTAATTATTGGAAATGTTTTGACTAGCATGTGCTAGCAAGTGTTAATTAATCATAACGAGGTTATTAGCTTCATTTCTGCTAGACGTATTAATTAGAAGATCCATGTGGGGTCAGATTATGATCGCACCGCCGTCGTTACTCACCTCGTTAGCATCGATGCCATTGTTAACGGACCACGTGGTCTGAAAATACTCAAGCATGCGCTGTTTCAGCTGCTGTGGCAGCCGATGGACTCGTATGAAGTCCTTCAGGTCCTTCATACGCGTGTGATACAGCGAGCGGCGTGAATACATGCGCTGGATGATGGCCGTCACGTTTCCAAACACCACCGCGTGCATGAGGGCTGTAAGAGGGAAGAGATCCCAGGAGTTAGCACTGAAGTCTAGCAAGTGTCCAGTTCTTGTATTGTTGTTTGTCTTGCTACTGTTACATTTTCAGTGTCATGCTGCCTTTATTCACAGATTAGCAGCTCATGCTAACTTATTACATTGTTATAACAGATATATAGCAAGTCTAAAAACTCAAATCCTTCAATCCAACTGCCAATGCAAACAGGAAGACCTAAATAGGATACACATGTTTCCTTTTTGCCCTGTATATACATTGTTACGTACAAGTAACGGCAATACAACAGTGTTTATTACATTGTTATAACATAGCTAACATAGCTAAACACCTTTTTTTCTGACTGCCAGACGAACATGTAGAGCAACAGGCCCAAACAGGACCCACTAATATGCATGATCTACACTGATATGTACAATCTACATGCTTAAATATAGTTTATTACATGTTTATAACATAGATACAACAGGTGTTGGCGGTGTTGTCGTCAGTTCGTACCTCCAATCAGCATGGTGCAGATGGAGAAGATCTTCTCGGCATCCGTGTTGGCACACACATTCCCGAACCCGACGCTGGTGAGGCTGCTGAGGGTGAAGTAGAGCGATGCGATGTAGGAGCTACGTACAGTCGGACCCCCGAAGGTACTGTTCACGTACGGACTCTCCAGACGCTTCCCCAGCTCATGCAGCCAACCTGCGGACCACCAGTCCATTAAGACTCCAGATGTGGTGGTGGTGGTGGTGTGTGTGTGTGTGTCAGGGTGGACGTGCGTGCATATATTTGTGTCCGTCTTACCGATGTCCCAGTCCTGCTGGTTAGCGTTGCGCTCCATCTCTTTGCGCCCGATGACGTACCAGATGCAGGCCATCCAGTGAGCGAGCAGCGCGAACATGGACATGAGGAGCGTGAGCACCATGGCGCTGTATTGAGAGTAGCGATCCAACTTCTGAAGCAGACGCAGCAGACGCAGCAGACGCACTGTCTTCAGCAGGTGGACTAGGGACGTCTAACACACACATACACAGGTTTGACCATGTTGCAGTGCTCTGTGTTTTGTATCACGACTGCTCCTGACCTCTGACCTCAACTAGCTACATTATCCATGCTACGTCTAAAACTATCTTCCAGTGTTGAGCAGTTCAATTCAGCGAGCATTCAGCACCGGGACAAACCCACATTCACCACCTTGTGTTGATTGTTTTAACAGCCACACCCACTAATTCTCATTTTGGTATCAATATCAGAATAGTACTAATGCACACTTAGTTATTTTTTTAGCTTTGTTGTGGTTGTTTAGACCATTTTTTGTGTTAGCATGTTATAGGGTTGCAAAATTGTCACGTATCATGTGGCAGTTGTGAAAGTTTTCAGTGGTTCTTAATATTGACCGGTTAAATAGCAGCCCTGGGATTTGAACTCGAGACCTTTTCCGATCGTTTTCTCAGAGACTTGGATGAACACTGATGACACGTGTTTGATATTACGGAACTTCAGGAGTTCTTATGTTATAGTAGCTATAAACAGTCAAAGCTCTGAATGCTACAGAGTGCTAACACTGCACTGTGAAAAATCCTGTTAGATTACGGTGGATCCTCAACAGTATCTTAATGTATTTTATAAAAACTGTAAAATACTGTTAAATAAATATTTCTTGCAGGTAAATGAACAGTAATGTGGTCAGTTAACCAGTAACAGTAGATACCTGTTAATTTATCAGGTATAATACAGGATTTTCTGTCAAGCTGTGGAAATACACCACATCTTACCTCAACAAAACATTTACATGGTTCTGTTTGACTGTAGGTTAAAGCTTTAGGTTTATATTATAAACTTTTTTTAACTGCTTAAAAGGCTTTTAAAAGGCGATGTGAGTCGAAGCATTTGAAGGTGACTCATCTTGTTTTCCACAGTTTGAGCACTTTTCTATCCTCTGTGCTCTGTGGACTGTTTTACACCTCACATCAGTGCATGAAGTGTGTATTAGCTAATTAACAAACTCCCAGACCAGAGCCGACGCCCATCGTTCTCCTAAAGGAGTCGACACGAGCCGAGTCTTTTGCGACCGGCGTGTTTGATAAGAGGCGTCGTCGAGGTGAATTTAAAGCAAGCAGGTAGCTAGCTGCTAATGTTGCTTATCTTCTGATATGGTCAGTATGTGGGATTGTTTTGTCTAAATAGTTATTGAATTAAATAATTATTGAACTTGAAGATTGAACTTGAACTTATTGAAGATTTTAGATGTTGATGATTATGTCTGTTTTATTAAATTACTAAATTAGCGAAGACATTCAAAGCTAACGCTATCTCTGTAGTAGATAAATCAATTATAAAATTACAACTCATTACAACTGTATAATTACCACAAAATAGTTATTTTACTGTCATATACCGTAATTTAATATACAGTAATATACGTTGAAAATAAATGACTGTAGATGCTCTGTACAAATAACAGTAAAATGCGTCTCTGCTGCCAGTTAATTTATCTACTGTTTTTTTACAGTATGGAGACTCGGTGTTCAGACTTACAACAGTGATGTTGAAGGCATATAGGAGGTCGAAGGGCAACGCAGCCACCAAGTCCACAAAGAACCACGTAGCGGCGTAATGGATGCAGATAGAGCGTGAATCGTAAACCACCTGACCGGACTGGCTGACGTAGGTGGTGCGGAAATTCAGGATGATATCTGCGAGAAGACAAACAATACTTTACTCACGTCATCAGCTTCGTCGCGGGGTTTTCACTCCGGTTCATACTCACCGAGGATGAACAGCATCTCCACGGCGATGTCCGAGACGATGGTGCTCCTGGCCTCCGTGTCCGACTCGGCGTAAGGCGTGAAACACACGTTGTACGGCACCGTCACCGCCACGTAGAAGGTCGCCAGGAGGATCATCCAGTCCCACAGTGCCTTGCTGATGCTGTAGTGGAGGAGGATGAAGCGGGATTTCTGCACCGCCGCAACCTTGTACTCGGGCAGCGAAGGCTTCTCAAACATGTTCTAATCAACACCAAGAACCCAAAGATAGATCACGTCAGGGATGTTGACACTGACTGTTCTGGACACTGAACCCTCCATATGATGGTACCATTCACTGTATGTAGTACAGAACATGCCTGACCTTCTACAAGGTAACATAAACCTTCTTCTCACGGTTCCCCTGAGATCACCAGACTAAACTGAAGGTTCCAGGAAGCATTCTTTAGAGTTGATTCCAGATCCGACAGAAGAACCTTTTTTTGGCTTCATCAGTGATGGAACTTTTATTGCGTGTACTACAGAAAACATTAAGAACCATAACCACCATAAACCTCCATGAAGAGGAAGGGTTCTTTTAATGTGTTGTGGCAACAACCAAAATGATCTATCAAAGTTCTTTCACTCTAGAACACTTTAGACATCTCTCTAAGGAACCTTTCCTGGCACCTTCACCAGAACCAAATTGTTCAGAACCAACAGGGGGCAGCCGTGGCCTGGTGGTTTGGGAACCGGTCTCTTGACCAAAAGATCCGCACCCAGGCCAAGACACGACTGAGGTGCCCTTTAGCAAGGCACCTAACTCCCCCAACTGCTCCCCATGCGCTGTGGTTTGGGGCTGTCCCCCACCCCAGGCAAAAGTGTTCACTGCCCCCTAGTGTTTACTGGTGTGTGTTTCACTGCATGGATGGGTTAAATGCGGTGGTCACAGTTTTTTAGAACCCTAGGATAGTGTTTTTCCTTGGCTGATGAAGAATCCATTTAGAAGGTTCTTTTCTAAAACTGAAAGAGTTCTTTAGAGTTGATCCAGTGAAACACACAAACACCAGTGAACACTAGGGGGCAGTGAACACATTTGCCCAGAGCGCCAAACCACGGCGCCCGGGGAGCAGTTGGGGAGTTAGGTGCCTTGCTCAAGGGCACGTCTGTCATGTCTTGCCCTGGGTGTGGATCGTTCGGTCATGAGACTGGTTCCCTAACCACTAGGTCACGGCTGCTGCTGCTGCTGATGCTGCTGCTGCTGATAATGAAGATGATGATGATGCTGATGATGATGGAGAGAACCTTTCCTACCATAAATGTTATCATGATGTGGGAGCCAAAATGGTTAAACAATCATGTACTATGATGGTCAACGTTCTTCCACTCAGGTGGAAATCACTCAAGTGAAGACGCCTTTCCTGGTTCATCACTTTAAACCAAAACCAATAGTCATTTGAAAGCATTAAGGTTTCTGTGTAGAAACAGGACAGTCGTGTTTTCCTTTGGTCCATACTGAACCTATTTAGAAGACTGTGGTGAACCCTTTGACCCTTTGGGTAGCTCTGTGGTTGTCGTTTCCATGGTTACATCCTGCTAAGATTAGATACCATAATAAGTATGGACCTTACTAGCTAGTCTTTAATTAGTTAGCTAGCTGTGGTAGTTAGTTTTTTGTCCATTTATAGTTACATTCTATGTTATATATCAGACTCTTCCTAGTCCACTGAAGTTCCCTTTATTGCTTCATCCAAAGAAAACAGAGTTAAGTGAAGGTTTTCGTGCTTCTGTCCATCGTCTCAATCTCATCTGGACTTTA
>JAOVVF010000051.1:509232-510712 GCA_028565595.1 Duopalatinus emarginatus
TACTAGCAAGGCAATATAATACCATGTAAAAAAAAAAGTTACACTGGAAATGAATTTCTTTAGGGATTAGTGGCAGAAAAGTTATCAGTGAGTTTGCTCAGATAAAAGATCAGATTGAGGGGCGTGTTTTCTTTTCAAGAATGTTATTGGTTAGTCTGTCGGCATAGAAAGCTCTGGGTTTCGATGTGTTATTACAGTTACAGTGGCACAATGTGTACTGACTGATAACTTTGGATTGGTCATGTGATTCTGTATTGAAGGTCATATACCAGTTGTGTGAGATCCAATGCCGTTATTGGTGATGTCGCTCATATTTCTGACTCCACATCTGTTAAGTCTTGCTTTATGTGTATATTTGTGACTTTACTGATGAGGTACGTTGGTGTTTAGATCCATACAGCAGGTAGGTTGGTGTAGTACAGTGGTACCATCATTGGCTCCCATGTGAGAAACCTGGGTTCGAATCCCGGTCTGGGCAATCGATCTGTGCTACACCAATAAGGGTCCTTGGGCAAGACCCCTAACACTACACTGGCCTACTTGTAAAAATGTAGCCACTCTGGATACGAGTGCCTGGCAAATAAATGTAAATTTTTCGGTAGGTTTACTGACAAGCCAGATGATGCCTGTACAGAGTTGGCAGGGTTTGAACCTCCCTCGATATGTTAGCAAACACACCAGATGATCTTCTTTCCTCAGCACCAACTGCCACAGACAGATGTTTCTCCACTAAAACTAGAGTCTCAGATCAGATCAGATCCTGAAGCCTGTGACCAGAAAAGCATCTAAAAATTAATAAGATGCTTGATAGCTAGTGAACAAACCTTCCGAGGCTCAGACGATCAAATCCTAATTAAACAATATATACTTGGAAGGAAAACGCTCTGAGATAAAGACAAAGCTCGGATGATGCGTACAAACACGAGACAGCACGAAGTAAAGCATCACTAAGATGGAAAAACAGATTAAATCCTCACATCTGCTGCTTTTCTGTGTCTTGGCTGTAGTTGTGTTGGAGTCAGAGCCGGAGTCCTGCTCTTCCTTCTTCTCCTCCTCTGCAGTAGGAGAGGGAGATTCCGTCTGGCCTGCGTCTGTTCTCGCGTCATCATCGTCTGCGTCGTCGGCTGCTCGTCTCTCCACACCTTCGTTTGTTCCCATACCATGACCACCATCCTCATCCGTCACAACACCTTTAACACAGTGCACAACACCAGGATCAGACGATCAGCATTATTAAACAAGACGATTATTTTATCAGATTTATACTGTTGTGTTGTGTAGGAGTCGTTAACCTGAACCAACGGTCATTTTATTACAGTACAGTGTGTTTAAGGATGAAACCCGTCTACATTTCTAACTCTCTAGACTTTAAATTGTGCGAAGCTTTGGGTAAAATGTTCAACATATAAAATTTTGTTCTAAAACAATTGTCATTATTTTATTACCTTAATTATTTTAATGTCTTAAGTGTTATTAGATC
>JAOVVF010000051.1:547912-560165 GCA_028565595.1 Duopalatinus emarginatus
CACACACACACACACACACACTCAGGTACTCACCACTGTACACAGGGACACACCCCACAAGACCTGAGGTTTTGGACGTGGTCTGACTCAGTCGTCTAGACGTCACCATCAGGTCCTTGTCACTTGAGTCACTTCACATTCTTACACTTGCCCATTCTTCCAGTTTGAAACATGTCAGCCTCGAGAACTGACCGTTAGCTAAACATGTTCTTTCTGTCTGTGTGTGTGTGTGTGTGTGTGTGTGTGTGTGTGTGTGTGAGACAGAAACCCAGCTCAGTGAGAATAGACCAGTTGGATCGGGAGCAGTTCAACCCCAACGTCATCACGTTCCCGATCATTGTCCATTTCGGAATCCGTCCGGCGCAGCTCAGCTACGCTGGAGACCCTCAGTAAGTGTGTGTGTGTGTGTGTGTGTGTGTGTTTCACTACACTGATGAGTTATATGCACAGTAGGCAAACAATTCACTTTCACACAAACATGTCAGAGGTCCACAGTTAAAGACCCAAGTAGTTGTATCTAATTGTATTAGATACGTTTGAGCAGGTAGGAATATCCCTCACACACACACACACACACACACACACACACGCACGCAATTTAAGTGTAAGTACAGTGAAAGGCCAGCAGGTGGCGTTATGAGATAAAAATGGGTGTGTTTTGATCGATCAGCGTGTCTTACATTAGAGACTCCATTAATAATTAACGTGTGTGTGCGTGTGTGTGTGTGTGTGTGTGAGGTGGAGAGAGTGAAGTTTTTATGGTTTGACGAAGCGATCAGGTGCAGTGCCGCACTATTTCAGCCTCAAAGTGCTGTGTGTGTGTGTGTGTGTGTGTGTGTGTGTGTGTGTGTGTGTGTGTGTGTGTGTGCGCGTGTGCGTGTGCTCTGATCCAAGAATAGACAGCAGGCTTTGGCCTTTTGAGACCAGATAAACACAACCAGCGGCTCTCGAGCGAGTCGATACTGAGAGATGGTGTATTTTTAAAAAAAAAATTTTTTCTTCTCAGTGTTTGTCACACACGTTTGTTTGGGACATGTCCAATTATTTTCTGTCCTGCTGGAACTGAGCAATTTTAGTGCAATTCGCTGCAAGTGATAACACACCCACACACACATACACACACAAGCAATGTTTTTTGCGAAAAACTGTCAATAAAATTCATTACAGCTCAGATTACACAATGTAAGATACGCCGTGTGGTCAAAAGTATTTGGACGCCTGATCGTTACACCTGCAGGACGAGCTGTTAAGTCGGTCTCCCTTTTGGCACCCATAACACAATTAATTCCACTCGTTCATGAAGACCTTCCAGCATCTCTTTGGGAACTTTTGCCCATTCGTCTGTTTGTGAGGTCAGATGCTGATGTCGGACAAGAGGACCGGTCCTTATTCTACTCCGTCTCAAAGGTGTTCAGGTGGGATTCTGTGTGGGTCGCTCAGGTTCTTCCAGAACACCAAACTCAACCAACCCACACACCTGTATGGACTGTATGGTCACTGGGGACATGCGGGGACAGAAACGGACCTTCACTAAATTGTTCCCACAATAATGAAAGTCTAAATCGTCTTAGTATGATAAATCTCTCTCTCTCTCTATATATATATATATATATATATGTGTGTGTGTGTGTGTGTGTGTGTATATACGTATATATATGCGTCCCCCAGTGTAAAGGTTTTTGTGCTGATGTTGATGCCACTAGACTTGTATCCCAGATGGATAGCTGATTGATTTATTTTTTTACACCTGTAGCAGCGGGTCTGATGGAAACACCTGAAATTAATACAGCGCCATTGTTGTTTTGATTGGCTGAGAGCACTACAATGTATTCTGATTAGCTGAGAGGAGTACAGGAAGTTCTAATTGGCTGAGAGAAGTACAGGAAGTTCTGTCGGGCTGAGAGCACTACAGAAAGTTCCGATTGGCTGAGAAGACTACAGGAAGTTTTAATTGACTGAGAGGAGTACAGGAAGTTCCGATTGGTTGAGAGGAGTACAGGAAGTTCCGATTGGTTGAGAGGAGTACAGGACGTTCCGATTGGCTGAGAGGAGTACAGGACGTTCCGATTGGCTGAGAGCACTACAGAAAGTTCTGATTGGCTGAGAGGAGTACAGGAAGTTCCGATTGATTGAGAGGAGTACAGGACGTTCCAATTGGCTGAGAGAGGAGTGTGTGTACTGGTGTACAGTACGTTGATGGTGTTCCTCAGGGCTCAGTGTTTGGCCCATTCATGTCTTACACAGATATCGCGTTAGTCAGTCTTAATTATTCAGACTTGATTTCCATGTGCTTGTTCATAGCAGTGCTGCGGGTTTCTGGATGCTGATTGGTCACATGATCGTTAATCGGGGCGTGTTTAAAAAAAAAAAGTAGTAGTTTTTAGGGGTCAAAACGGTACAGGTGTATAGTTTTCTGATGTATCTAAAGGCTGTAAGTCATCATTAAATTGCTCCTGATAAATAATTAATTCTGAATATTAATGTTCTACATGACACCGAACTGTACAGACATTAAACATTAAAAAACATGATGGTAATGAATGGTGCTGTAGAGATCCTGGTGTGTGTGTGTTCAATTAGGTGTAGATGACACGTGTGTGGATGGACAGCAGGGACTTCATTATTCTGGTGAGATACAGAGATTAAGAGAGCAACAGAGAGAGAGAGAGAGACAGTGAGATGTAGAAATGCTGTTGCTGTGACAATGATATGATGTAACTGCTTTGTTCTGAATGGCTTAGAGAACTACAGTATGTTCCGATTAGCTGAGATAAGTATAGTGTGTTTTGATTGGCTGAAAGGACTACAGGGAAAGTTCTGTTCGGCTGAGTGGAGTACAAATGTGTTCTGATTGGATGAGAGCACTACAGTGTGCTTTGATTGGATGAGAGCGCTACAGTGTGTTCTGATTGGCTAAAAAGAAGTTCTGATTGGCTGAGAGGAATACAGGGAGTTCTGATTGGCTGAGAGGAGTACAGTGTGTTTTTATTGGCTGAGAGGAATACAGGGAGTTCTGATTGGCTGAGAGAGGAGTTGTGTTTACTGGTGTTCACTATGTTACTGGTGTTTCTCAGGGCTCAGTGTTTGGCCCATTCATGTCTGACACATATTTAACACTGTTTAATGATTTTTTTTAAATATACTGTAATTTAAAACAATAATAAACAGGGCAGGCAGCATGAATTTGTGTGTGAATCTTGCTCACGCGAGAGTGTGTGTGTGATATTTTTGCATGTTTTAATGCGTTACAACGAAACTGCCTGCAGATATCAGAAATTGTGGAAAAGCTACGTGAAGCTTCGGCACCTGCTGGCTAACAGCCCCAAAGTGAAGCAGATCGACAAACAGAAGCTCACGCAGAGAGAGGTGGGTTGTTATTTTGTTTGTGTGTGTGAGTGTGTGAGCGAGCTGGTTTAGTCGACTCCAAACCCTGTAATGACCTGCTGTTGTTCTGACCTTCTCGCAGACGCAACCTCATTAGAGGGGATTCTGTCTGTTCCGGCTGGTGTGCTAAGTAGACCTGAACCCTAGCAATTGGGATGCAGCCCTTGAAGTTTTCAGATGTGTAGCTAGTCATTAGCGTTAAGCTAGCGTTACGATAAGGTGTGGGTGTCACCCCCCCCCCCAACCCAAAACCACCCCCACCCTACTCGCTCCGTCGAGAGCGCAGAGAGTTTCACTTGTACTCGTTTCACCGCCTAGTGTTCCCTTGCGCACCTCAGGTACACACTGGCTGGTGTCTCCAGAGGCCTTGTGTGTGTGTGTGTGTGTGTGTGTGTGTGTGTGTGTGTGTGTGTGTGTGTGTGTTTGTTTGTTTGATGCCTCAAGGTTGTATTCATGTCTGTCTTCTGATTCCTGAGACTCGGGTGGGAACAAACAGAACAAACAGAACCAGCGATTGAAGTGTGTGAGGGAGGAACCCGGGTCCCGTCGCTGGTAGGAAAACACCGCTAGTCCACCGCCGTCCTCATTCCCTCGCGCTCGTATTCTCAAATACTGAACATCTGGCGCACTCGCATGCGCGAGCAGTTCGCTACCGCGAGCGCTGTCTGAGTGACAGTAACCGCTCTTATCCAGTCTGCTTGATCTTTATGATCAGCACATAGAAACTTTATGTATCTCACACACACACACACAGTGACGTGCTGCAGGGGATCCAGAGTGCAAGCGCTGTTCCGCATCGGGCTGAAATTACACCCGGTCCTGCTGACACGATCTTTCCCGGGCTAATGATGCTAAATGGCTAATGCTAAATGGCCCAAATTGCCGCTAATGAGTCTTAACTCCTCATTAGCTGATAGGCACATGATTTAGACGCACGTGTGTGTGTGTGTGTGTGTGTGTGTGTGTGTGTGTGTGCGCGCTGTGTGACTGATGCCAGTCCGGCTCCCCTAATGGATCGAATACAGCACGTGTGCACGTCCATTCTGATTTGGACATTTTCCGCTCGCACGTCCTGCTGATAGAAACAGAGTCAAACGGGGCGCGTGTTGTTCCTCATGCCGGTGTTTTTTTGTTTAGCGTTTTTTTTTCGACACGGCTGCCTTGTCAAAGCTTTCCATAGTGTGTGTGTGTGTGTGTGTGTGTGGGGCTTCATTAAATGGTGTAAGGTTTCCACCTGCTTGCACTTCTGTGTGACCTTAATATTAATATTAACGACCCGCCGGAAGCCCCGCCCACTTATCTATATCTCACTGGTGTAATACCTGTGTGTGTGTGTGTGTGTGTGTGTGTGTGTGTGTGTGTGTGTGTGTGTGTGTACAGGAGGCCCTGCAGAAGATCCGTCAGAAGAACACAATGAGGAGGGAAGTGACGGTGGAACTGAGCAGCCAAGGCTTCTGGAAAACCGGAATCCGGTCCGACGTCTGCCAGGTACACGCCCCCTTTTTTGTTTGTTTATTTATTTATTTTTATTACCATTCTTACATGGTTTTTGAAATACTACATAACACACAGCCTTAGGCTAAGGTTGAAAATATGTCTCTCTCTCTCTCTCTCTCTCACACACACACACACACACACACACACACACACACAGGTTTTCTGACACCTCAAGAACAAGTGAGAAAGAAAAGAGACAGAAATCCAATTCTGGCGTTTTTCTGGAAAGTAACGTTTCGAAATGAAAAGCGTGTGTGTGTGTGTGTGTGTGTGTGTGTGTGAGAGACGCTTTGATCTATCTCTCCATCAGCAGACCTCTTAATAAATAATGAAGAGCTGATTGAATTCTCTCCTCTTGCCTTGTTTTCGATTGTCTGCCTGATCCTGTGTGTGTGTGTGATAGCACGCGATGATGCTCCCGGTCCTGACCCACCACATTCGGTACCACCAGTGTCTGATGCACCTGGATAAGCTGATAGGATATGTGTTTACTGAGCGGTGCCTCCTGCAGGTGAACACTTCCTGTCCATCCGTATTTACTTCCTGATTCCCTTCTTTCCTCTTTTTTTGTTTTTGATACCTACATTTTTTTCCCCCTTGTTTCCTTTCCTGCTTCCTCTTCCGTATTTCTTTCCTTGCACCCCCCCAGTTTCCTTTATTCTCATTTCATTTCCTGTTTCCTTTTTTTATTTCCTTGTTTTCTTCTTTCTTCATTTGCTTCTTCACCTATCTCTACTTCCCACCTTCCTCTTTTCTATTCCTGCTTCCCTCTTTCCGTTTCCTACTTTCCTTTTTTTTTTGCCTGATTTTCTTTTTCCATTCTTACTCCATCCATTCTCTCCTTCCTGCTTCCCTTACTTTTCTTTTTTCTTTTCCTTGCTCAGTGTCCTCTTTCCTTTCCTCAAACTTCCCTCCATCCTCATTTCTGTCCTTGCTTTCTTTTTCTCTTTCTCTTCCTTTTTTCTTCTCTGCTTCTCTCCCTCCCCGTGTTCTGTCCTTCCATTCTTCTTTCTCTCCTTCCTGCTTCCCTCCTTTCCCTTTTTTCACCGCTTCCTTTCTTTTACCTTTTCCTTGTTTAATTTCCTTTTTCCTTCCCATCAAACTTTCCTCCATCCTCATTTTCATCCTTGCTTTTTTTCCTTTCTGCTTCTCTCCCTCCTTGTGTTCTGTCCTTCCATTCTTCCTTCTATCATTCCCGCTTCCTTCCTAAGTTTCTCTTTGCTTGTTTCCTTACCTGACTTTTTACCCTTTTTTCTGCTTTCTTATCTTCCTTCCTTTTTTATAAATGTTCTTTGTTTCCTTAGTTTCCCTTCCTTCCTGTTTCCTTCTTTAGTCTTTTATCATATCAGTGTAAATATTATACTGTATGTTATGTGTAAATATGACCACAGACTTTCTCTCTCTCTCTCTCTCCTGCTCCTCAGCTGTTATATAAAACATTCATGATGGTGATGATGATAGATTATCGATGTGATTGTTTTATTATTGGTTTTTCTTTGCCCTCTCTCTCTCTCTCCCTCTCTCCGCTCCCGTCCCTGTGTCCCTCCTTTTCTCTCCGTCCTCAGCTGGCCATGACTCACCCGAGTCATCACCTGAACTTCGGGATGAACCCGGACCACGCTCGGAACTCCCTGTCCAACTGTGGGATTCGTCAACCAAAATACGGGGACAGGAAAGTCCACCACATGTACATGAGGAAAAAAGGTGCGGAATGAACACAACCACAACACTTTGATTTTTATTTATATTAATAATGCAATGGTTTCATTGACTCTGTAAATTTTATTTATATTGTAGTGTTTTATAAGGGTCCATGCATGTTGTTTTTGCTCAGTGTTTTTTTATTATTGTTATTTTTCTCAGCTAAAACACAATCTGCAGTCCAGACCATTAGGCTCAGTAACACCAAATGACTCAACCACCAAAAATGGCACATATTGGCCTCTTGGTGACACAATGACACAGCAAAACACGTTTTGTGTTATCTCCTAAAAAACTGTTTTTTATTTAAAAAAATAATATTAATAACAAAATTTCTTTTTGTTCTCGTTTGTAACTTTTTGCTCCGGGTACTTCGTTTCTGCGTATAATTTCAATATTTGCGAAACCTACTTTTGCGAACTAGTCCTAGGGTTTATGCCCAAAAAATCTGAAAAAAATCTAAAAAAATGCAGAAAACACTCAACGTAAATAATTATCAAAGAAAGTTTGACTTTTGTAAACAAAATTGTCCGCCAGTAGCTAATTAAAAGTTGTCTAAAATTCGTATTTAATTGAAAAATCAATAACTTCTGAACGCTTTGTCAAAAAAATTTACAATTTCAAATGCATGTTCATTACCAGATTCTGTGGTAGCCTCTCAAGGTTGGTGCGCATATGTCGTTAGGGGCGAATAACTGTTTCTTAGCAACCACATGTCCTAGCAAGCTGAAAATTTGCAGGCTTGTTCCGGCCATGGTCTGTACTTGGATCTCCAATGGCAACTTGATAGGTCAATGACTCTTGTCACCATTAACCAAATCACGTTCAAGCATGAATTTGGAAGGTTAAACATCAACCAATCAGGACCAAACTTGAATGATATGGTAAGGTCGCTATCTGCTATTAACCTAAAAAGTTGTAAAATGATTGGCCAATAGGTGGCACTATACAAGAAAATCAAGCATATATTCTAGCATTTTTTTATTTGGCCATATGAAATGTGCTCCATGTTATGTAGTGCACTAGACCTTGCAACTTTCCAATTACATGTCTTTTACAAAAATGCATGATTTTTCCTCTGTGGCCAGATAAAGAAAATTGCACTTTTTGAACTAGTCCTCGGAATTTTGTCCAATCAAGTCAAAACTGGTCTTGTCATAATCTGTAGACCCAGAAGGTAAATAATTTTTTAAAAAATGCTCACTTTTATACTTGTTTGTGCTCCAACATCTTAATTGACTAGGTGCAGTAACAATATTTTTGACTTATTTGGATATAACTCTGCTACGATTGGTGCTATTAAGATAAAACTCAGGAATTTGGTTCCAGTTGAGATTCTTCATAAATGAACAAAGGTAGAGTCCGATCGGCCAACGGTAAATCTTACATTGCCAAATTAACTAATTTGTACATCAGTACAGGCATTACATTTTCAAGCCTAAATGGACAGAACTCAGGAAATTTGTGTCAAATCAGGGCAAAAATTTACTGAAGTACATATAATCACAGTAAGATGCAGCATGCCAAATTTCAGCCAAATGACCCTTTGTAAGGCTCTACAACACACAATTAGCTACCTTGCATATGACCATCAGGTTCATATTTTCAAACCTAAGTGGGCATAACTCTGGAAATTTAGGTAATATCAACATTTACTTTAATATGAACACAGTACGATGGGGGAGGCCAACTTTGGGCAACATCAGCGATCAGGGGGCTCTATAGTACACATTTCAACCCTTTGCATAAAATCACAGACAATGTGCTTTAAAAAATGAGTGCACTGGCACAGACTGGCCGATAGGGGCCAGTATAGGCTGCAAAATGCTGCTGCTTCTGGCCTGAATGGGCCTTCTGGTGCATTGTGTGTCTTTTTTGATGTCTTTTTTTTCTGCTTCATTTCCTTCCCCCACTTCTTCCTTGTTATTGTTTGCTACGGCCCTCCTTCTTTGTTTCCTTTTCCTGCCTCTTTTATTTCCACATTTTCTTCCTCTATTCTCTTCATCCTTTTTAGTTTTTTATCCTTTTTTAACGTTTTTTTATTAGAGTATAAAACACCTTTTATTCTTTATTTTTTTCTTTGCAGTTTATACTTATTTTTGAAACTCTTTACTTTCTCTTTTAATGTTTTTTTTTAATATTATTAATTTTTTTATTATTTCTCTTTAAACATTGTTTGGTTGTATTTTGCATTTTTTTACTCATATACACTTATGTTTCTTTTTACATTCTTTATTTTTTTACATTTCTTTTTTTCTGAAGTTATTCAACATTGTCTCCTGTTACAGGAATTAACACACTGATTAACATCATGTCCCGTCTGGGTCAGGATGACCCCACACCGTCCAGGTAACTCTGTTTTTACCTGTTAGACACACCGTGTGTGTGTGTGTGTGTGTGTGTGTGTGTGTGTGTGTGTGTGTGTGTTAGTTATTAACTCTCTCTCTCTCTGACAGGATTAATCATAATGAGCGTCTGGAGTTTCTGGGTGATGCTGTTGTTGAATTCCTAACCAGGTGAGTGTGTGTGTGTCTCACTCTGTACGTGTGTGTCTCTCTCTCTCTCTCTCTCTGTGTGTGTCTCTCTCTCTCTCTCTCTGTATGTGTCTCTCTCTCTCTCTCTGTATGTGTGTCTCTGTTTGTCTCTTTCTGTCTCTTTCTCTCTCTGTATGCCTCTCTCTGTCTCTTCTTTGTATGTGTCTTTCTCTGCATGTGTCTTTTTCTGTCTCTCTGTATGTCTCTTTCTCTCTCTCTCTCTGTATGTGTCTCTCTCTCTGTATGTCTCTCTCTTTGTGTATTTGTCTCTGTCTCTCTCTTTGTATGTGTTTCTCTCTGTATGTGTCTCTCTCTGTATGTGTCTCTCTCTGTCTCTCTCTCTTTGTATTTCTTTTTTTCTGTATGTGTCTTTCTCTCTGTATGTCTCTCTCTCTGTATTTGTCTCTCTGTGTCTCTCTCTGTCTCTCTCTGTATGTCTCTTTCTCTCTCTCTGACTCTCCCTGTATGCGTCTCTCTCTCTCTGTCTTGCTGTCTCTCTCTCTCTCTCTCTGTGTTTTCTCTCTCTCTCTCTCTCTCTCTCTCTCTCTCTCTCTCTCTCTCTCTGTCTCTCTCTCTCTGTCTTTCTCTTTCTCTCTCTCTGTATGTGTGTTTCTTTCTCTCTCCCTCTCTTTTTCTCTGTATGTGTCTCTCTCTCTTTTTCTCTGTATGTGTGTGCGTGCATTTGTTACGCTGATATTTTCTCTCCATTTAAAGATTCAGGGTCTCCATGACAACCGGTAATTAACCGACCGGAGACGTCCGAAATTGCAGACTCTCTAATTGCAGACGCTATTATTAAACCAGAGCAACACATCATATGCCAAGACAGGGAAACACGCGTGACCTATAGCTCAGTGTGTTCCAGACAACCTGGAGACCTGACCTGCTCAGACGTACACACACACACACACACACACACACACACCAAGATTGGCACAGGAGATATGCAAGACTCCGCCCACCATCGAGCTTTACTATATGATCCAGATGCATAACAGCACTGACACGCTCCACATCTCCTTCCCTGTTGGGTAGATGGTCCCCCAGGGGGCCTTGCTTTTAATCATCTCTGCCCACTCACCATCTCCACACGCCGTATCTCTAACTCTCAAGTGTGCAGGTTGTGGTGGACAATACACAAACAAACTAACTTCCTGTCGCCACAGGAAGTATGTCAATGTGCGCGTATTTCCTCGAGACTTAAACTGATCTCTAGCGCTTGTGTCTCACCTTGTAATGACACGGAGTTGAACTCTGCCCTGATGTGTGTTGTGGGGTTCTTTCTCCAGCGTTCACCTGTACCACCTGTTTCCCAGTCTGGAGGAAGGAGGATTAGCGACGTATCGCACCGCCATCGTTCAGAATCAGCACCTCGCCATGCTGGCTAAGGTGAGCAACACATCATGTGACTGTGTCACCGATCTCGGGGAAATATGATAGGTATCCGGAATAGAAATGGAGCAGTGGAGCTCGTTAACTAGCGAAGGCTAATCAACTGAGTTCTTAGCGTGCAAACACGTTCCAGTCCATAACTCCTGCACGTGTGTCCTACACAAACTATCCCCCCCCCCCAAACCATTACCTTCCACTCAGCAAAAAGTCAATACAAACCAGAAGCTCCGCCTACTTGGATTTTAATGTACAGATCATGAATGCTTGTACCGAAAGACACCAAACTTTACACACACACACATACACACTCCAATGGGCTCGGGGGCAGGGCAACAACAATTTTCGCACCCCTACATTACTAGGGGGCGCTTTCTGATTAGCATGAAACTTGGAACACGTCGTCTATGTGCATATACAGAACTGGGACACCATATCTTCACAATACAGGATACCATCAGCCAATCAGCTTTAGTGGGTGTGTAACAGTCACTGCAGCATCATGGGAAGTGAACCACTATTCCAGAAACTCAATTATATCTCTTACACCTTTTCACCTACAGACATCAAACTACTGTTTTTGTACTAAATATATGTTTTGCACCTTTTTGTTTATTAATGTATATGAATTTTAGTACTTTGCGAACCAGTCCTAGGAAGTAAAATAATAATAATAATAATAATAACAGTAATAATAATAATAATAATAATTGTTCACCCCAGACTGTGCTTGGACCCGAAATCGCTGCTCACAGCTATTTATATGTGTATAAAATAATAATTATTATTAGAAAGGTGTCTTTTTCTGTTTTAGTTGTCAGGCTGAAGCGCTCGGCCTGCCGTTCTCGACTCTCCGTGTGTGTAATTAAGGCTGGGATTATTGCAGGGATAATGCACGGTTCCCCCATGAGGAATTAAAACCTCGCTCTGTTTCCCCCCTCGATTCTTCGGCACACTGTGTTTCCTCCTCCCTTCTCCTCCTCCGTATCAAACATCCCTAATCATTTTGCAACACCAGGGAGAACAAAAGCAATTACAACTTTTAGTTTCTGTCACGAAGACACACTAACTTTTCAGCTCAGTGTTTCGCCCAAAGACAATCTCACTGTAAATTACCGTCTTTCACTAGTTAGCGAAAACGCTTTAAATGAAAACTGGTCCTGTGTTTCACTCGTCTGAAACATGATACACTGATTTAGCTGTCATTTTTTACCCATCCGTCTTGTTTGTTTATTGATTCCACTTATTGTAATACCTGAATCATTTATTTATTAGTGAGTTTATTCGATTTGGTTTTGTTTTATTTATTTATTTATTTAGTTTCGGTTTCTTCGTTTTTGGAGTTTCTTATGTTGCTAGTTTCACTGTTCTAATTCTTTTTGTTTTTTTTTTTTTTGTTTATCCATTTGTTTGTCTTAATTCTTTTCATGTCTGTTTGTTAATTTTTTTGCTTACTTATTTGTTTGTTTACGTAATGAATAAATGTCAAACATTATTTATTACTCTGTCTGAATTCTAATACAGATTTTAAACCAACATGTAAAAAAACATCCATCACACATCTGAGACTTTTATACATAAAAACTAGGGCTTCAAATGATTACAAATTTTAATCACAATTAATCTCAGAATTTCATATAGTTAATCGCGATTAATCAAATTTTTTAATCCATGTAAATGAATAAGGCTTTAAAGTGAAATGTTATAATTAAAATGGTGAACACATGTTATGCTAAAAGTACTTGTTA
>JAOVVF010000051.1:571300-595581 GCA_028565595.1 Duopalatinus emarginatus
ACTACGGTAACTCCCTACAGTCTCCACTCTCTCACTACACTCTCCACTCGCTCACTTCACTTGTTCCTACACACTACGGTAACTCCCTACAGTCTCCACTCTCTCACTACACTCTCCACTCGCTCACTTCACTTGTTCCTACACACTACAGTAACTCCCTACAGTCTTCCACTCTCTCACTACATTCTCCACTTGCTCGCTTCACTCGCTCCCTATACACTATAGTAACTTCCTACCCTCTCCACCTGCTCCCCTCACACTACACTCACTCCTTTCACTTTCTATACACAACACTCACTTCCTACACTGTCCACTCAGTCACTACACACTTAACTTATTCTCCCTTGTTCCTTTTCTCTCTCTCTTACTCTCCCCCTTGTTTTATCTCTGTTTCTCACACTGGATGATGGATTTGATGTGGGCGTGAGGTGCAGACGTTCAGCTTTAATTTCAGGGTAATTACCTCCTAATTGGGTGAACGGTGTTGGAATTACAGCCCTTTTTTTAATAATTGGACAGGTGGCTGCTCAGCTGTTTTACGGCCAGGTGTTTTATTCCCTCATTATTTCACTTACAAGTAAGCCGATACAAAGGGCCGGGGTTAATTTCAACTGTGACATTTCCATTTGGAATCTGTTGCCGTTCAAAAGTCTGAAGATCTCCGACTGCCAGTGAAGCGAGCAGTCATTATGCTGAAAAAATCAAAACAAAGCCATCAGAGGGAAAGCGTGGACATTAGGTGTGACTATGTGGTGCATTCTGAAAAAGGAAGGACACTTCCCTCAAAAGACCATGGACAAAAACCACTTTGGTGGATGAACTCTTTGCTTGGTGAAGAAATACCCCTTCATAACCAGTGGTTCCCCGAAGACTAGCACAGGACTTAAACCACTGGTAAGTCTGAATTTCTGAAGCCCAGATTCAGCCAAAAGCCACTGAAAGTCACTTACAGTGCAGATGGACAATGACCAGAAGCATACTGGAAGTAAAACTGGATGTAAAATACTCCCACAACAAGTAGAAGCTAAAGATATCTTCGGTAAGGAACTGGCAGGGCACCACCAGGGAACAAACCCAGCAGCTGGTGAGGTTTAACAGATTCGAGATTCGGTGACATTGGTAACACAGCGAATGTCATGGGGTAACCAGGCCATCACTGACTACATGGCATCACCTGACTGAGACGGTCATGCTTGTCTTCCAGATGCCCAGTTTGAGACTGCGAGGAAGACCTCCCCTCCTCCCAGGTGCTGCGTCTAACCACGGTTGATGTGGGGAAAAGTACAGAAGTCTGCTGGAGTGTTTAGAGGATGTCCTGGCTGACCTTCAAGGCCACCACCATCCCATCGTCCCTATGGCAATCGCCTCGTTCATGTCTCGCCTCAATGACTACTACCTCATTGCACTTACTCCCATCATCTTGTAGAGCTTCGAGAGACTCACCAAGGCACACCAAGATCGTGCTGCCCCCTCACTGAACTTCCTGCAGCTCACATAATTGTCCCTCAACACAAAATAGGACACCTATGTTTAAATGTTATACCCACTTCAGTTCAGCACCTGAATGGAAGGTTAAGCCTGCTGGGCCTGAACGCCTTCCTTTGGATGCTGGACTTCCTAACTGAAAAGCCAGATCAGGGACATCATATCCAACATCATCACACTGAGCCCTTGATCCCTGACAGGGATTTGTGCTCAGTCCGCTGCTGTGCAGCAGCACACGGCTCAATGACATGAACTTGTTATACAGTGAGAAGGTGCAGCTAGAAAAGAGAGGAGGTGCAGAGCTAACACACTGTCTCTGAACTTAACAAAACAACAGAAATGGTTGTTGACTTCAGGAGACCACAGTGTGACCACTCTTTTCTGAATACTGACGACTCCTCCATTGAGATTTGTCAAAAACAACAATTTCCTTGGTGTTTACCTGGCAGAGAACCTCACCTGGTCCCTCAGCACAAACTCCATAGCCAAGACGCCCAGCAGCAAATCCAGTCTTGACTTTAAGGGACTACAGAGAGCATCCTGAGCATCTGCATCGCTGTCTGGTTTGGTGTTTGCAAAGACCCTCAATTTACAAGACAAATTCGAGTCCTACAAAGGCTAGTGAGGACAACTGAGAGGATCCTCTCGTTTCTCTTCACTCCATCACAAACGTCCTACACCACGTATGCAAAGACTTGTGTATAATAAAAGCATTGTGTATAAAAAAAAAACACATAGTAGTCCTGAAAAACTTTTTATCTTCATCTTGAAGTCTGCCAAAGCTTTCAAGCTTTTGGGTTCAGACTGGGTTACTTTACCAAGCTATCAGACTCTTAACACCCAGAGACCAACGTAAACATACACACTCATGCTCAGTTGAACACTGTTCCACCATCTTCTTGTACTGTACAAATTAAAGCTGAAGGTCTGCCCTTTCAACATGCATTCATTATTTATTTTCAACCCCGGCATACTGCAGTAGGCCATAGCTTTGGAAATGTCCAAATATTATGTACCTGACTAGTCTTTTTTTTTTTGGCTTGTTTTTTTTTTGGTTTCTTATTCTGACAGGTCCTCTATATTCAGAAAGGAAATGTCACGGAGTGGCCTTGAGCTCTTGTGACCTTCACTCCTTCAATCCCTCCCTCCTTTTTAGTAAAAATAGGGTAGCGATATTATCTCTCTCTTTGTCTCTCACTCTGCCTGATTAATTTGTCTCGTCTTTCGCTCTGTCCCCATGCAGGACGCTACAGACAGTCGGCCCGTCTCACGCTCGCACCTACACGGTCGCTGTGTACTTTAAAGGAGAGAGAATCGGCTGTGGGAAAGGACCCAGGTAAGATGATTAGCTGGTGTTGGTGGTTTGCAGTTTCCTCTTTCTGCGAGAGTTGGGGTGGGATGGGGTGAGGATGGGGTGGGATGTCCTGCAGAGTTCTCAGATGGGTTGAGATGGGGTTGTGTGTTCTGGGATGGGTTGTCCTGAGGAGTCCTGGGATGGGTTAGGCTGGCATGTCCTGGGATGGGTTTGAATGGGTTGTCCTGAGGAGTCCTGGGATGGGTTAGGGTGGGGTGTCCTGGGATGGGCTGTCCTGGAGAGTCCTGGGATAGGTTAGGGTGGGGTGTTCTAGAATTGGTTGAGATATGGGGTGTGCTGGAGAGTCCTGGGGTGGGTTAGGGGTTGGGGTATCCTAGGGTGAGGTGCAGTGGAGTTTTTAGGGTGTGATGTGGGTATATGGGTAAATGTTGTCATTCTCTCCACACAGTATACAACAGGCTGAGATGGGAGCTGCCATGGACGCTCTGGAGAAATGTAAGTTCCTCGTTCTCTTTCTCCTATTTCTGCTTTGGCTTCTCTTTATCCTTCCTTCCTTCTTCTTCTTCTCCTCTTCCACCAGTACCACCTCCTCCTCATCCTCCTTTTCCTCCTCTTCCAGTCTCAGTTCCTCCTTTACCCTCACCGCCTTTTTCTTCTTCTTCTTCACTTTTTTCATTCTGCACCATTCTTCTTATCCACGTTCTTCAGCTTCTCCACCATTTTCTCCTTTTTCTTCTCCTCCTGCTTCTCCTCCTCCTCTTTTGATTTAATGTGTGGAAATAAAAACATGCTGCACAATTGCAGGTT
Organism: Duopalatinus emarginatus; assembly: GCA_028565595.1. Lineage (NCBI taxonomy): Eukaryota > Metazoa > Chordata > Actinopteri > Siluriformes > Pimelodidae > Duopalatinus > Duopalatinus emarginatus. The sequence goes on from JAOVVF010000051.1 coordinate 574,908, forward strand.
TCAGTCTGACAGCTTGAGGAAACAGATGAGTCATCACCTCTCTCTCTCTCTCTCTCTCTCTCTCCCCCTCTCCCTCTCTCCCTCTCTTCCCTGACATTTTCTTTTTGTCAGGTTGATTGATATTTGCTCATTTCTGATAAATGAACACTCGTCCCTTTATATGTAAATTAATCAGTGATGCATTTCACCTGAGTTTAATACCAATCTGTCACTCTTTCTCTCACTAATCTGTCCATCACTTACCATCTTTCTATCACCCTTATCCCTCAATCTGTCCCTCACACACTTCTTTACCTCTTCAGTCACTCTATCCTGACTTGTCAGTCTCCTCCCATCCTTATCACCCTACGTCACTCTTCTCTCCTTCTCGCGCTTTACATCTGCCTCTGCCTCGCACGCTCTCACTCGTCTTTTCCACCACACGTTTCTCCCAGTCCACGCTCCCTCTTCTTTTTAAACCCCCTCTTTCATTTCAGTCTCCTCGTTCGCTCCCTTTACACTATTGTCTCACTCTCCCTGTTGTATTGAGATAATGTCAGTAAAGCAGTTCTAGCTTCTGATGTTTAAAGTAAACTGAAGGATCTCAGATTATAAAATCAATGAAAAGGATTTTAAGGTTTATTATACTGATGTTAGTCACTGTTTCTTCTCCCAGTGTCCTGTACTCCCCACCTGTATTCTTGCGAACCTGGACATCAAGTGGTTTGGGTTTTATTTTCCCCGCTAACGTTTCGGCTCGGCGTTTGCCGTGTGCTTTTGTTCCAGATAACTTCCCTCAGATGGCCCATCAGAAGCGCTTCATCGAGCGCAAGTACCGCCAGGAGCTGAAGGAGATGAGGAGAGAGAGGGAGAGGCAAGAGAGGGAGAGCGACGATGCCGAGGACGCTCGCAAATGAAGGAGGGGAGGGACGTCACTCTCTCTCTCACACACACACACACACACTCACTCACTCACTCACACACACACACACACACACACACACACACACACACACACACTCACACACACGCATGCACACTTCACTTGTGCCTCAGCAACAAGCTGATTTTAGAATGTAGCTGTACACGTGTTCCTACTGTCTACTAAGATGTGAACTCGAAGTGCACTCTGTCGCAGGGCACTTGGTCATAGTTAACACAGTTCCCCCGGTATATATTTGCTTTGCATTATTATTATTATTATTTTAAATAAAATATTTGTGTTTTTTATGAACTCTAAAACTTGAACGGTGAGACTAAATGAAACCTACAGATGCCTGAAAGCTGTGAAGGTAATTTTATATGTTTTAAACATGAACAGTTTTACACGTGTTGTAATTTAATAAAGTTTATTTAACCTCGTCCACTTCTCGCTCCATGTCATTTTTTAAAAATCAGAACCACAGAAAAACGAATCGTTTTATTTATACAGTACATCAATAATCATGTATTTATATACTGTAAACACCTTGGAGTGCAAATCATCATCTTAGAGTCATTTACATGTACACTAATCAGCAAGTGAAAGTGAAGTGACTGGGTAGGGTGGGGGTGGAAGGTGGCTTGGTGTTCGAAAACACTTGGTGTCTAGGGAGCAGTTGGTGGGGCAAGTGTCTTACTCAAGGGTACTTTATTCGTGTCTTCTCAGTATAGGGGATCGAACCAGCGACCTTCCTGTCACAGGACCTCAGGTGTGGTAAGACACCTTAAAATCAGGGTGTTGGGAAGTAACAGTCATCCCAACAAAATGTGTCTCTTCACGAAAGATCTACTGCAGGACAAGAAGGCCGGGGGGAGGGGGGGTGTTTTGAATACTTTTGGAATCGCAACTTTATTTAATTTTCAAGCTCTATATCCAAATTGTGTGACGTCTAGACGACTGGGTCAGATCATCTCCAAAACAGGTCTTGTGGGACATGTCCCAGTATGCAGTGGTTAATACCTACTAAAAGTGGTCCAAGGAAGGACAACCGGTGAACCAGTGACAGGGTGATGGGAGACCAGGACTTGACCAAAGTCTAGACCATGTGGTCTGTATCCTCTTGAGCACCTTAAGAGGTCTTGTGGAGTCCATGACTGTTTCGAAAGGCAGTGTTAATATTATGGCTGGTCGGTGCGTCCAGCTGTGTTCGTTTTGGTGGAAAAGTAAAAAAAAAAAATTCCGCACAAATGAAATTTCCCAAAGTCTCGTGAAAAATGCGATTCTTTCCATTCCGCATGTTTTGTAAATATCATCATACCAATCCTCCAGACGTGGCGTCTCTGTCCTAATCTGTTTCTCTGTGATTGCTTTCCTAGCTGCCTCACTCAGCATTCCGCATTTTAATATTAATAGACGCTCAGAGTAGAAGCGCAAACAGACATTCAAACAATTACAAACAATCTTTCTCTCATGGAAGTCATAAATATAATTCTGTATAAATATTTCTCCAGAAAGTATTTACACTTTTAGTGGGCAGTAGATGAAAAGTCCCCGGATGAGGTATAAAATTGGGATACATTTTTTTGGACAAGTATTTGAACACAGCACACTGTGGTCTGATAATCCATCCCATAATTCAACAGGAGCTGAAGCAAAATGGCAAAAAGTGAGCACTCGAATGATTACAACCAGAAAATGTTATATATATATATAACGTGTTTTTTAAACATTATTATGATTTTGTAAATTACAACCCCAAGTATCAGGGTAACATTTTTACAGCTAGCCGTGAACACGTGATCATGTTAGCTAGCTAGTTCAGCGGCCTTGTCGGTTTTTGAGCTTGGACCTGGGACTTTCTGGTCTTAAGGCAGGGTTCCTTAACCACCAGCCTACAGCTGCCCCATGATGCTTGACCTTGATTTGGCGCCTTCCACTGGATCCAGTCTGGAACGTAACTGTTTCATGTAGTAGTGACTGGCTTTCTGCGAGCCACAGTTCTCCAGCAGCTGGAAAAGCCTGAGTGGTGAAGACCCACTGACCAGTTGTGATGAAGCAGGTAGTCTTCCGGCCAAACCCTCTCTCACTTGATCTTCTGATCTCCTCCACTAAAACGAAAGATGGCGTTTTATCAGCTATCTCTGTAACCCAGGGGTGTGCAGCTTCACACCTGTCATAAAGTTTCGCTTTGATATAAGCACCTCCTGATTTATGCACCGCACCTTGGGTGGTGATAATATAACAGGCAGCACTATTTGTCTTGGAAGAAGCCTGATCAGGGCGTCAAACACAACAGCCTCTAAAAGCTGCTTTTTACTTGGTACGGTGAAAGTGAACTATCCGTACAGTGAAACACTGACACACACTTGCCCAGAGTGGGGGGCAGCCCCAAACCACAGCACCTGGGGAGCAGTTGGGGGAGTTAGGTGTTTTGTTCAAAGGCACCTCAGTCGTGTCTTGCCCTTGGCAGGGATTAAACCCAGGTCCTTCCAGTCACAAGACTGGTTCCCTAAACACTAGGCCATGACTGCCCACAAGTTTACAGCACCTGGTATGCCCAGGCGGTCTCCTATCCAAGTACTAACCAGGCCCGACCCTGCTGTACCTCCTGTATCTCTGACCCTACAGTTTCACTTTATAGACCCTGTTGACCAGACGAAGACCCATTTCTCATAAATCACCAACAACTCAAAGCTCTGGGGAAAGAAACCCTAAATTGACTACTCTAAGATACGTCCGAATCTTCATATGAAGTCACCTGACCACCATCTTTCCTGTCGTAATAAGCTCCTCCACCCTTCTGGGGGGGCGTACCACTAAATTCTGGGGCGTGTCTGTCAGGATTTGTGTTTATTCATTTTAGTTTATTAGTGAGATGAGACGCTGATGTCAGGTAAGTCTGGGGTTCAGGTCAGGAACCACTCCAACCTTTACACTGCGTGTCTTCATGGAGCATGGACGACGTCATGCTGGAATGTTGGAGAGGGATAAATACTTATGCAAGGTCATGGTCATGGAGAAATGTCCCCACCTCTACATGTCCTGGCGAGGCTCACGCACTCTTCGTGTATTTGGTGTATGGTGTGTTCACGGAAAAGACTTTTTTCTTTCGGTGTATTTTAATGTTGTATAAATATTGGATACAAAATATGATGGTGTACAATACAGTTAGATTGATAAGAACTGGTGCACGTTACATACGATTATCAGTTTATTCACGTTTTATCAGCTTTAAGTTTGACGGTCGAGTCGAAGTCTCTGCCCCGGTGTAGTACGACTCCCACAACATGGCCAGACACCAGGCCAGAGGGTGAGATGGGTATCTGACAGTACAGTGATTGGGCAGTTTAGATATCAGTAACTGACTGATCCCTGATCCATGATTGATGACTCACTCATGCACTCGGTCACTGACTTTCTGACCTCAAACTGACTGACTTGCTCTTGCTAACTGACACTGACTAAACGACTTACTGACAGAGTGATTTAAATGCCTAACAGACGACTAACTAACGTAACTCCTTGAATGACTGACTGACTCACTCACTGACTTTCTGACCTCAATCTGACTTACAAACTGACTAACTGACTTACTGACAGAGCGATTGACTAATTGACTCACTGAATGACTTTCTAACCTCAGGCTGACTTATTTGCTGACTGACACACTGACCAAATGACTTACTGACAGAGATTCAGTGTCTGCCTGATGACTAACTGACTTAACTTCCCGAATGACTGACTCACTCACTGCCTTTCTGACCTCATTCTTACTTACACACTGACTAAATGACTTACTGACAGAGTGATTCATTGTCTGTCTGCCTGATGACTAACCGACTCACAGACTCACTGAATGACCATCTAACCTCAAGCTGACTGACATCACTGACAGTGATTCAATGACTGACTGACTTACTCCTTGAGTGACTCACTGACTGACTCACTGACTTTCTGACCTTAAAGGGACTTGACATGCTGACTGACACGGACACTAAACAACAATCTCAGACTAATACAACTTCGACTTGACTGACTCTTTAACGGACTGACTCTGTTTACTGAGTTACTGACTCGCAAATCTGACTGACTGGCTGGCAGTCCCTGACAGTTACCGCCAGAATGATACACGATCTATCAATGATCCATCACTTGCTGACTGATTAACTCACCGACTGACTCTCCAATGACGGACTGACTCACTGACTTCACTTAAACACTACACAGCTGACTCAGTGACTGGATAACTGACTCTGACTCACTAGTTTCCTGTACAGGTTTTTGGTTTCTTACTTTTCTTATTTGGTCCTTACTTCCTGCTCTGTTTAACATTTAGCCTTCATCAGGTCCGAGGCACGTCTTCCTCACTTTTATTGCAAAACAATTGAAACAGTTAAACATAATTGTTAGATTTATTTAGTAAATCTTAAGGTCAAAATCAGGTCAAGTCTTTACCACCACCCGAGTCTGAAGAAGTCTCTTGACCCGTGTAGCCCTCTGGTCTTTGGTCCTGTATTCCTGACGGGGTTGAACTGACTTTGTTATTTACTGTACACTTCTTAAAGCTCGCACCACGGACTCGGACAGTAAGCGTATACAACTCGGACAGGAAGCGTATACAACTTCCTGCGACAGTTAGTTATTGACCGTTTTTGTTTCTCAGGGAAATATATATATATCGCAAAAGGAGTCATCCATGTCTTAAAAGCCTTTATAATGACACCGGTTTTGCCTCCGACTGTCACTTGGAGTAACTTCCTGCTTTAAATCTCTGCCGTAGACGCCTGCCAGTTACTTAAAGCCTGGCCTGCTCCAAAATCGAACCACACACCCCGTTCCTGGTCCGTTACGATTCCCTGTCGCTGTCCTGTCCCCCGTACATGTCTGCGAGTCTCTTAAACCTCGGACCAAGCTCGTTCAGGACGTCGTAATCACTCCATGCGTCGCTACTGACCGATTCCAGAGAGCTGAGACCCTCGGCGGTCGAGCCGTCTCCTTCGTACGCGTACGTGGCCAGCGAATCGTACGGTGGTGCCACTGGATCCGAATCGTTCTCCTCCAGCCTCTGAGAGATGAAGTCCTGGATGTCGGGTTCGGATTTCAGGTTGTGGGTTTTGGGCGTCGGGCGCCACAGGATCTCGGGCGCCACGTCTCTGCGTTGCTTGGCATCGTCCAGCGATTCGGCTTTCCGCAAAGTCCCGATGTCGAAGGCCTGGGTGTCTTCTTCGCCTCCGCCTTCGTCGTCGTAGCTCACCACGTTGTCCCTAACGTCCTCTTTGGAGACGATCAGAGGGTCCAGCTTCTCTCGCTGCCTCTTCAGAGCCGCAAACAAGACGACGATCACTACAATGACAGACCAACAGCTAGTTTACACTGAACCAGCGGACAGAGTTACGTCAGGCTAATTTTATGCAAATGTTTCAATGACGTCATTGACCTGAAATATTGATTGCCCTTACTTAGTAGAATGACGATACAGAGAAGAATGGCGACTAGCGCTCCTGTGCTGAGTCCTGCATTAAGTGCGAAAGGCTCCGCCTCGCATTTCCTCTTGTTTCCATCACGGTCGCACGAGCATACTCGTACTGTTAGCGTATTAGTGCTGCTATGTGCAGGCAAGTCTCCGTCTGCGATCACCACAGGAACCAGGTATAAACTCCTTTCCATGCGACTGTAGTCGCTACGTTGAGTCAGTATGGTGGCTGTGTTATCTGGAAATACGCAACAATGCAATAACTTTCAATAAGAACGTTCGTTTATTGTAAGTTCATAACAACACCATTTAACTAGCCCAGCATGCTAATGTAGGCTACAATGTTTAACACACTCCCGGAGTGAATAAGTTAAAAGCTGCAATGTTTAGAAGTTACCCTTGGCAGTAAATCACCTTTGTTGTCTCGAACAGAGAAGTTAGATTTCTCAGAAGCCTCCGATGCTGAACGGAAAAAAAAACGATGGCCTCTGATTGGCTGGTCGGCGTCCGATGCGCTCACGGTTTGGATCGCCTAAAAAGATGGAGTTAAAATCAGTTATATGGTGTGAGAATATAGTCAATTGTACAGGATACTTCAGAAAATGTATTATTTTAATTTTTATTATTATTCCAACGCTGTAATTCCTCTACAGTATGTACAGATTTTACCTGACCCACTTTGGCGTCCTCGCAGATGAAAGTTTCGTATGCCGTGTCGAAAGTTGGTGCGTTGTCATTTACATCCAGAACTTTGATGTAGACGGGCACGTGACCGATCAGACCATCTGCAAGTGAAACATCAGATGGTTAAGACCAGTTTTAATTCCGATTACACATCCATGTTTTTTTGTGTTCTTATTTTAATTTTTTATTTCAAACCCTTGAAAATGTCAGTTGGCACGACCATCCTTGACTAATAAAAGCATTAAAAATGACATTTTAATGATAATACATTTAAAATAGAATATGTGGCATGGTTTTAAACATATCTTAAACCCTTAAATAAAGACAAATTGTACAAATACTAGCAGTTTTAAAGTCGCTGAGATTTTGTATAGCATTTTTTTGCCCTTACATGTCAGTGTGGTGTACCAGTAGCCATGGGGCTTTTATTCTAAAGTAAATATGTAATAACAGTGAATATATTATTAGATTATCCAGACCCAAAGTCACACTGATGGCAAAGTGAAAAGGTTTGTAAATGTCTCTATTATAAATATTGATAAAAATAGTCACATTGGACTTGTAGTTAGGTTGGACCACCATGTCAGGTGGTGCAACCAATGGTCAACTAGGACTCTTTTTTTTATTGAAAAGTTCAAAAGCTAATGCAGACATCCAGGTAAAAGCCTGTAACTTAAAATAAATAGGAAAAAAAAATGTATTCCATATAACATATAAAACATTTTTACATATTCGGTTGTGCCATTTGACATTTTCTGGGTTAAAAATTAAGTGCAATGCTGCCATAATAACGCTTCTTGTATAGCTGTATGTTATTGACCTGCATATTCAATGACTTCAGTTAAAAAAAGAGTGGATTCACACAGCTGCTCAGGACTATGCCTGAACTTCACGTCTTCAGTAAAACCTTCTGAGACGGTTTTTCAACTGCACCTAGACGTCTGAACTTAATTGAACATAAGTGCTTTGATAATGTGGGCTGAAGAAGGAATGATAACAGGACGAGCACAGAAATACATCTAATAGATATCGCCAATATATTGCTCATATTCATGATGGAGGTCTTACATCCCTGGACTAGCGTCCTAGCAGGAGGATGCGTTTATGTAGACAATCTACATATCTGCTGTAATTCTGTGGATCACGATGTCTGCCATATAAATGTAAAGATAGGATTGTGGTATAAATCACCTTAGGTGTTGTAATCATAATATTAATCACTGCACATTTGGTAAAATCAACAATATGGTTTCAAACTTTATTGCTCATCTTAAAATAGCACTTGATCCAGCACATCCTCGTAGTTTCCATTTTATTTCTATATCATGCTTTACAGTAATTGGGTTCACAAGTTTAAGTTGGTCTACTGTAAAGTAGAAGTTGATTTGGTACCTTTTTTCCCCATAAAAAGTCTGTCATGATGTCTTATTTGTGCAAGACCTTGAAAGGGATGGTGATGATTGACTGACTTAAAATACTAGAATATATATATCTATGTATACATCATCACATTAACACCACCTGGCTAAACATGTCTGACCTGTTAAGGCATGGACTCCACAAGACCACCACAAGACCTCGGAAGGTGTTCTGTGGGATCAGACCAGATGGACCAGTCCTCACATCTGACTCACCCCTGAGTGCCCTTGACCCTGTCACTGGTTCATCAGTTGTCCTTCCTTGGACCAATTTTTGGTAGATATTAACCACTGGCACACACAAGGACACAACCTACAAGACCTGCTGTTTTGGGGACGGTCTGACCCAGATGGTCGTCTAGACGTCACAATTCAGTCTTTGTAAAAAATTCGGATCAGATTATACATGTATATACAGTATTAGACAACCAGTGAACAGACAGTTCTCAAAGTTGATGTGTTGGTTAAGTGTCACTTTAACAAGACCAAACTGTAACGTCTAGACGGCTTTTTTTTTTTAGCAGATGGTGTTAATGTTATGGCTAATCTGTCTATATATACATTTGATATTCATCACAAATTATATTAAATTACATTTCTTTTCTTTTTTTTTAACTGTATATACTATAAAGCCAAGCAGTACTTAGTAGGTCAGTAGGGACTCTTGGACATCTCGTATAATGTCCAACACGGACAGAGCAGCATGTGGTACAAGAAAGGATATGAATATATGAATAAAAGGACGTACTGTACTCAGCAGCCTGCACTGATATATTGTGCCAGGATTTCTCCTCTCTGTCCAGAGAGCGTGAGATAAACAGCGAGCCGTTATTGGGGTGGATGTTGAACACGTGATCCATATCCGTGTGCCAGTCTATCATGTACCTGTCCACAACACACATACACACACACACACACACACACATGCACACGCACACGCACACGCACACTGTTTCAGGATCAACACCGCCAAGGCATGACTTTACAAGACCTCTGAAGGTGTTTTGTGGTCCACCAAATGACTAACGTGTTTGTTAACCACAGAACAGCTTCAGAGGTCATGTGGAGTCCACATAGTAATGTGGCGGAGCTGTTTAGGCAGGTGGTGTTAATGTTATGGCAGATCGATGTAGTCCTTCTAAACAAATCTAAACAAATCTAAACAAGTCTATTTTAAATGCAGATACTCTTATACCGTAATCTAATCTATGGTTATAAAAAAAGATCTTCTATAAGATATATAATATAATCTGGTATATTCTAATTAATTCAAATCTAGTATTGTAATATAATATAAAGTAATATAATCTGATGTACTAATCTAATATAATCCGATATATATTCAAATGTACTTTTTCTAATCTAATCTTGTACAATCTAATCTACTGTTATATAATGTAAAGAATGTACTACAATCTAGTCCAATATTGTACAAGCCCATCTACTTCGATATAATCTAACCTTCTATAATCTAATCTAATCAAATCTGATTGGCTGTTTTATAATCTATCCTAGTACAAGGTTTCATTTACTGAAGGTACATAGTCTAATCTACTATAATGTACTGCAATCTAATATTGTAAAATCTGATTTACATTTATATAGTCTAACCTACTGTAACACTTCATTTACTGTAATCTAAACCATCATTATCTAAGCAACTAGTAAAAAAATCTAATCTGTTGTTATATGATCTGATCCACTATAATATCATATACTGCAATCTGATGTTGTTTATATATCTAACCTACTGTTACATTTTATTTACTATAGTCTAATCTGCTGTTGCCTTATCTAATCAACTTATAGAATCTAAAGTGTTGTTATATAATCGAATCTACTAAAACTGACATATACTGCAATTTGATATTGTATAATCTGATCTACATTTATATAATCTAAACTACTATAAAATTTAATTTACTATAATCTAATCTGTTATATAGTCTAATCTATAGTCTATCATATATTCTGATCAACATTTATATAATCTAAACTACTGTTATATAATCTAAACTGTTATATAATCTAAAGTGTTGTTATCTAATCTAATCTAAGTATAATCTAATATTATCTAAACTACTGTTATATAATCTAAAGTGTTGTTATATAATCTACTATAATATAATATACTGCAATCTGATATTGTAGAATCTGATCTATGTTTATATAATCTAACCTACTGTTATATAATCCAATCTAATCTACTATATGTGCTACAATCTGATCTAGTCTATAATCTGATCTACATTTCTATAATCTAACCTGTAATTTATTCACTATAATCAAATCTACAGTTATATAATCTAATCTACTACAGTATAATGTACTGAATTCTGATATTGTAGAATCTGATCTACGTTTATATAATCAAACCTACTGTAACACTTCATTTACTATAATTTAATCTGCCGTTATATAATCTAATCTGCCGAGACTGAGGTTGTGATGTTATCATTTATTACTTTTCCACTGTGAAGTGTTTATGTAGACTTTATCTAACATTAATACCTGCAGTGTATTAATATTATATTAATATATTTATAATTATATACACCTCCTTTTACATACCTGACAGGTTTACGGTTAGCGTCAGGGTCCACGGCACTGACGGCTCCAATGATCGTCCCGATCTGGGCGTCTTCTTTGACCTCCATCACGTAGGCAGGACGCTTAAAGACCGGCGGCTCGTTAACGTCCTCCACAGAGATCTTCATCATGGCAGAGTCCCCGGACGTGTGAAACCGAGGGTCCAGGTACACGTTTTCCACCTGCACCCTGAGCGTGTACGATGTTCTCCTCTCGTAGTCCAGTGGCTGAGCAACGGATAAAATCAACAACCAACGTCTTTAGTATTATAGCCATTCCTCATCAGATTCTAGCGTCTCTCGTTAGGCGCCCTACCTTCTTCAGAATGAGTACTCCCTCCTGGGTGGCGGAGTCGGTGGTGATCTGAAACGTGTCCTGCTCGTCTGTGACCCTGTAGTTCATCTCGGCGTTCTTGCCGGTGTCGGCATCTGTGGCCCTGATCACGCCCAGTTCGCTACCCACCTCAGCCAACTCGGGAACACTGAAGTGGTACACACCTGAAGAGGAACACCGTGATGATGTCATCAACACAGCTGGATCTCAAACCACACATAAATATGCTGGGTCACTGGGTCAAATTATCTAGCTGGCGTCAGTCGAGCTTTGTGTGTGGCTGTGTCTCAAATAAAGTGATTAGCCTGTACAGTCAGTAGCCTGTATAGATTGGAAGAGGCCTACAATAGATAGTCATGGCGTTTTTGTGGCCTATATAATAAATAGGGTGTGTGGTTTGAAACACACCCAGAATGATATCTTGTTTGTGCATACAAAAGTTTGGTGTTCCTCAAGGCTCTATTCCAGGCCCAATGCTTTTTTTTCCTCTTTACTGTATATGCGGCTTCTTTATACTGTCTCCCCCAACGGCTGCGTTGATGACACACAGCTGTATGCTTTAGCGGATGATTGACACCAGCTGGGGAAGAAACACGCTGGATGCTGTTTGATTTTCTCCTACTCGAGATGCTTGTACGATGGCCGCGGGCGGCTGGATGTTAGCTGTCTGGTGCTGTTAAAACTCGCGATGTACTTTCAGTTACAACATATGGAGCAGTAAAAGAAATTTAAAAAACTGTGTGATTATTGATGTCAGGCTCGCACTCAAGGTTTCTCGCTCATGTCAAGTCAGAGAGCTCGTCTTAAGTAACTCTTGCCTCTGGCTTGCTCATGTGGGATTTAGATCTAGACCCAGATCTCTGAAACCGTACACACACACACTTACACACTCACCATGGGTGAACCGGGGTGGGTTGTTGTTGACGTCGACCAGCGTGATATTGACTGTGGTTGTACCGGTTAAACCACCCAGCTGTCCCATCATGTCTTTAGCCTGGATGACCACCTGGTAGTGTTCACGGTTTTCACGCTTCATGTTGGGCAGAGCCGTCCTGATGATCCCTGAACCACAGTAGAGAGGTGCAGAGTTGGTCCCTTATCTACCCCTGGTCATCACTGGACCTCACAGTGTGAGGTCCCAACAAATCCTTTTGTCACTGACCTGTCTCTGGCTCTATGGAGAAATATGGTTGACCCTGCAGAATGCTGTACACAACCTTGGCACTGTTTCCGTACATGGCATCGTCAGCATCCGTCGCCGTTACCTGGACAACGTAGGTACCTGAGCGTGAAGAGAAAAGTACAACATATGTGGGGGTGTTACTGGGGCCTATATAGTGAACAAGGTTTACTATATAAGTGTGGGACACGCCTACACCAGAGACCACTGTAGACTGATGATGGGGTTTATGTGGAGTACATGGAGAGTGTGGTTTGGGACACGCCCTAGGAGAGCCTTTTTGGCATTGCACCAATAAGTATGCAAATTAAAGTGTGCATAAAAATTTCATTCAAATTCATATGGAAACATCGTCCTGATATGTAATACATCAATATCACTGATACAGACAGATGGAGAGAGTATATAGTGGGTGTGGTCTGACTGGCTGAGAGGAGTACAGTGGGTTCTGATTGGCTGAGAGAAGTACAGTGGGTTCTGATTGGCTGAGATGAGTAGACTATGTTCTGCTTGGCTGAGAGGAGTACAGTGGGTTCTGATTGGCTGAGAGGAGTACAGTGGGTTCTGATTGGCTTAGAGGAGTACAGTGGGTTCTGATTGGCTGAGATGAGTAGATTTTTTTTTGTTTTTAGGTGAATGTGGAAAATAAAATAATAAAAATCACGCTGCTGAACCCTGACTCGTTCGAACCCTGTCTCATTCCGCCGACATGCCTCACGTCACCGTTCACGTTCACAATAATGAACTGCGAATATAAATCACTGTGGTGTAAAGGCTACACAGGGCCATGTTATGTCTCGGGAATCAAGCCTGCTGACTGGAACAGATGGTACAGCTCACACACACACACACACACAAACACACACACACACAAACACATGTGAGAATACAACACGTTGTTCTTCTTCTGAACTCGTTCAGTCCTAAACGCTTGCGATTTATATAAACGTTCATGTTAACAGGTCACGGTGGAGACATGCTGGAAGAAGTGATGAACCTGTCAAGGCCGTTCACTAACGAGCAAATTAGCGTCTTGAAGTTTGAAGTGCTGCACGAATGAGGACGCCGCGATCGAGTCACATGACCTCCAGATCGCTGATGGAGATAACACTGCTAACGGGTCTGAATGGACAGACGGGTCGATACGGAGACAGAAAATCGAAGAGAGAGAGAGAGAGAGAGAGAGAGAGAGAGTGATGGAAAGACAAATAAACAAACATGCAGATATTGAATCAGAGGTATAAATACAGACCGACTGGAAGACAGATACATAAACGGATACAGACAGGATGAAAAATGGACAGACAAGCAGGCAGATAGAAACATTGAAAGAGACACACACATGTATACACTGACACACACTGAAGGTACAGATGAGCTTATACGAAATACATAGACTGGACTGGACGTGTGGCCATAATGGTGTGGGGTTTGTTTGTTTGTTTGTGGGACGAGTTACACCAGTGTGGTGGCGCACTGTCCTGTTAGAAGAGGACATGAACGGGTGTAACTCGTCTCACATGGCGTTCGTAGGCTCATCTGTACCAGCTTTTTTGTCACAAGGTCCGGAAGCCTTACCGATGTCCGCCATTTCCTGTACGGAGGCGACGTAGGGGTCCTGGGTGAACTTGGGCTCGTTATCGTTAATGTCGTGGATTTTGACGATGAACGTCGAGGGACCCTCGAGGTCTCGACCTGTGGCTTTATCCACCGCTTTGGCGCTCAGAGTGTAAGACGCCTTCTCCTCGCGGTCCAGCCTCCTGGTGGCGTGGAGATCACCCGAATTTTCGTTGATGACGAAAATGGTTCCGGCTCCTTCTCCGGTGAGGACGTACTTCACCTTGCCGTCTTCTCTGTCTTTATCCGAGTGCAGCTGTACAGACGTAAACCATCGGACACGTCAAATACGTGTTAATGTTAGCATTAAGCTGAGCAGGTCATTGATTAGCAGGAACAGTGACGGAAACAAAACTATCGATTAGCATGCTAGCACCAGTGTTTGCAGCGATCTTTTAAAGGACACTCACTTCCACCAGACTTCCTTTCACTTCTGCCCTACATAGCCCGGAGATATGTTCCTCAGAGCGCTATATTAAATGATATTCATATAGAATCTAAAATCCCAGTGGCCTCGTATAAGCGTATTCTTCTGGGAGTGAACGCTAGACAGATAGTCACCTGTGTGCCGTGTCCTAATTCACACTCCTGACTGCTAACTATAGCGGACTCATTTATCACGCAAGCGTCCTTAAACAAATCTGTTAGCAGCGGTGAAAAATTAGAGGCTTGCTCTTTTAGAATTGCCTCTAAACGCTGATGGGGGACTTTTAAATGCCCTATGAAGCACGACACCTTAGCGTGATTACGTAGCTAGCTGAAGCGCCGTGGTATTAGCGGTGAGTTTAGCTACGCTTGGAGCACAGCCAGAATGAATCCAGTCTCATGATTTGTTTGTGCTGGAAGCTAAATGATGCTGTTTTCTCCTCACACACACACCACATTAGCTTTCCACGCTAAAGATAAGAAGGCAGGAAAGTGGAGAAATTGCCTCTTTCTTTCTGAGTGTCTGTGTGCCGCTTTTCCTATAGATCACGTAATTACATTTCCAATATAAATTGATCAGGAGTACATTTCAATCTGCGCTGCGGCTCCAGAATTGATTCCTTCTTTCTTTTTTTTCCCTTCTCCGTTTAGGATCAGCAGCAGTACATCCTGTCTGTAAGGTTTAATTTCCACCTTGTATCCTTGTGAAAACTAAACTACAGCGGAAGCTATTAAGTCTAATGCGCCATAATGCTAAAATAACAACGCTGCAGTTAGCTTAAATGATACTACTACCACTACTACTACCATTAGCCAATATGCTTAGCTAAAGAGAAATTACAACTGACTAAAACAGAAGTCTTCAGTCTCCTCAAGTTCCCATCTGAGTCTTCCTGAAGTTCCTCGAGTCAAACCAAGCCAGTCATGGATCTTTACCCGTGATGCACGCCCTGAGAACCGCATCCTTCCACCATGCAACCTGATTTAAATAACTTCAGAAGCGTGTAAATATAATTATTTTATGCCTGTGCCCTACTTTCTCTAACGCCTGCACCCTCCACGGTGATACTCGGAAGCGTGGGTACCTCTCCGAGGGTTTTAAAGTCGTAACACGGACACGTTTCGTTGCACTTCAATGTTTTTTTCGCCCTTATCTAAACAAGCCGAAGTATTCGCGTTAATAGTAATAAATGGATGAACGAGCCTGGTTCATTTATCAGTTTCAGTTCACGCAGCCTGAATCTTTTTTTTAATATAGCTTCAATTCCAAACCAAGGTGTGTGTAATTGCATTAAAAAAAAAAAAATCACACCGTGTGACATGTTTACATGATTAACAAACTGAAAACGACATTCAAAGTGGCAGAGTACAAGCTAACCGCTGGCGGAGGCTCCATTCTCCCGCTGCTGCTCATAAATTAGATAGAAATGATTCAGTCTTGAACTTGTTCTAGTACTACAGGAATGACCGTACAAATAGCTGTTATTATCCCAAAATGGTTTTATCACTTCAGAACAGAGCACACTGCCAAACTGCTATCCATCCATTATCTCCTGCTCTTCCGGGATACGGGTCACAGGGGCAGCAGCTCGAGCAACGAGGCCTAGATTTCCCTCTCCCCTGCCGCTGTTTTCCCAAGTCAACCAAGAGATATAATCTCTCCAACATGTCAGGGTCTCCTCCCGGTTGAACATGCCCGGAACACCTCACCAAGAAGGCTTTCTGGAGGCATCCTAAACAGATGCCTGAACCACCTCAACTGGCTCCTATCGATCTGGAGGAGCTATTCCTAGTTGCCCCTGGATGACCAAACTCCGAGAAAAGTCATTTCAGACGCTTGTATTCACAGTTTGAGTTCTTCTGGATCTTGGAAGTGCCAAATAGTATCAGGAGAAATGTTATTATAAGCTAAGATTCCAATGAGTGACTGGTGTCCTGGTGTCCTGGTGTCCTGGGTATTTTTGAGCTTCACTGATTCACTGTAACCCTGACAAAGATCAAGTCACTACAACAAATTTAACAAATTTAAGTTATTAAAAATTCTGACGTCCTGCTGAAGTTTTACAGGGTCATAGCCGTGTTTCTTTGACTCTCATAATTAAGTTTTTGTGAAATTCTGAGGATCTTGGGCGAATTCTTCCAAGGACATTTTAGCCAAATTCATCTAAAGATTTTAGATGAGTCCTGAGTTCTTTGCCTTAGTCTGTTTTTAGCTCAAATAAAATTCTTAACATTTGAAATAAATTAAATCTATGAAACAGAAAACTATGATGATGTTTCTAACATCCAGATCCATGATGTTTCTAAGATCAGTCATCCAGGTTCAAAATTTACTGGCATTACTTATCCAGTTCCATTATTTTTTAAGACCACTAATTCAGATCCACCATGTTTCGAAGATCAGATTAAAGCCAAGTTCTACTGAAGTTCTTACTCAAATTCAAATTATGTGTTTTTTATTACAATGGAAATTTTTTTAAATATGCAAACGTTTATATGCTTCAGTGGTTACACCAAGGATGTATTCCCACATCACACCCAGTGCTTCTGGGATAGGCTGTTTATCTACTATCACCCTGACAAGCATAAACCTATTACAGATGTGAACTTTAATAAAAACAACAGATACTTTTATTTAAAAGTATGATTTTTGCCTAAAATGGACTGGTTTCCCTTTGCCAAGATCCTGCGATGGGTTCTGGATTCACCACAACCAAAATAAATGCACAGAATTTGAATATAAATTTTGGATTGGTGTGTGTTGGCCTCAACAATTACGAACAAGTTCTACAGGTCTTTGTATAACCATCCCGATTGTTGGACCTTTACAAAAGAAAGCCGACTAACTTTACTTCAAACTAGAATGTAGAAATAGAACGAAGATGCCCATCCCTCATACCTTTCCCACGTACTGATCATCACTCCCAGTATATTCCTCCAACAGGAAAAACTGATTCCACATCCACCCTCGTTTGGAGCGCCGGAGCTTTTCTGACCCTCCGTCCAGTCCCATCCGGCTCCAGGTTTCGCTGGGTAGTCCCCCTGTAGTCCTCAGCATGCCCTTTGCTTCTTCCCAGAGGTAAAGCCATGCTAATAAAACCAGTGGAGTTCTCATTTTGCAGTGAATATCCGGTGAAAAAAAAAAACTGATTCAGAAATCCAAGAAACCTCCAACCAAATTATCCGTCCATCAACAACAGTCCAGATCTTCTGGAAGTGTATTCAGTAATCCATTAGGTCCAGACTTGAGTGTCCATCTACAACAGAGGAGAAACAGCATGACTTAGTGAGGGTGCGTCTGAATTAGAAGTTAGAAGGTTTTGTGACTACTTAGCTATTGTGGTAAAAAAAAAAAAATAGTTGAAGAACTCAGGAGACACAAAAAATATTTATTTATTTATTTATTTATTTGGGTTTTTACGCTGTGCTTAACATATCCGTTATTTGACAGCAGAACGGAGGCGTCATGTTAAAATGTTTATTTGTTCCTTGTCATACCATTATTGTCCATTTTATATTTTGATTTTCATTTTTATGGCTGCGAGGTAGGTCCACAATAAATAAATACTTTTACCAAAAGCGCAAACAGACACAGTTTCTGGTTGCATCATGGTTGTTGAGTCATGGGTGATTGGCATCGTTACTCACTACACTTCATTACTCTTTTTCTTGTCCAAAAGTTCTGCTCAAGCTACGTAATTTGGCTACAAACTTCACCGATTTATTTCAACTCAATTCGATTTTATTTGTACTTTTAACAATGGACATTACACACAGACATACTGAAATTAAGGAACAGGTTATACATTTATAGAAATTTAATCCCTGATAAGCGAGCCAATGGTGACAGTGGCAAGAAAAAAACTCCATGTTCAGACATTTGATTGTAATTGTTCAGAACTAAACCTTAGTCATGTTCCTCTGAAGTTCTAATCCAAGCTAAATTCTTCTAAAATCTTCATAACCTACCTGTATAAGAACAGAAGAATCAGATTTTAGATCGGGTAATTATTAAATGACATACAGCCAAATTCTCACAATTTTTTTTTGCCAATTGTTGCCAAGATTCTCATTAGTTTAATTTTTAGTCAAAAATCTTCTGCAGTGCTTCGCCAAGTTCTTGTAAAAGTCATAACCAGGTTCTTTGTTCAGGTTTTAACCAGATCCTTCTGGAATCCTTTTTTAGCTAGGTTAAAATTCTAAGCTAGGTTTTATGAAGTTTGTAGCCACATCGTCTGATATTTTTAGTTAAGATTTTCTGAAGTTCCTAGTATTCAACTAAATAGTGGCGAACTATCCTATCGCCAAAACTTTTACTGACATTCATCCGAGTTCAGCTTTGCATGCATGTTAAAAATTAGACTGGATTACGCCATGGAACGAAACAGTGTAGGTATAGCGAGATCGATCGTCTGAGGCCATTTGACATGGCCTTTGATTTGACATGCTGCAGTCTGGACGGTTTGCAATGCAAATGATGAGGTAATGCACACATGAACCCACTGAGTGGGTATCAATACAAGCTGCTTACTATTCATCAGACTCAACAGCAGGAACAATTTCGCTGAGGTGACCTGCTTAAAAACGTACAAAAACTTTTCTGTTGTTAACTGATTATCTAGATTAGTAACTTGTCCCATTCAGAGTTAGAGAAATTAAAATCCATTTAAATATACAATTGAATGTGCTATCATGCTAAGTTTCTGCTGTTTTACTCTTGCTAGGATACTAAGCAGATTGTACAGTAGCAGACTACCCGGTGGGCTAGCTTTGCTAACTTACTAAGCTGAACCATGGTTTCATTATCATCCATGTGGATGAATTAAAGAAACAAAACCCTGTTTATTGTGTAAATAAAATGTCCTAGAATGCCAAGCTTGTTGTATGCTAACTGTCTATCTAGCTAAAGTACTTTTGATATAATGTATATATATTAAGTACCTTGTATGCTAACAGGCTAGATAATGAGCTCAGTAATTAGCTTATTATCTCCTATACAACAACGACCCAGAAAACCTGGACACAACAGCAGAGAGCAGCTGAGTGAGTGAGTCCTGCAGAGCTGAAACCAGGTCAGACCTCTTTTCTTATTTAATGGAAAGCGTTCAGCCTCCCACCGAGAGCACATTATCCCTTGGAAAATCGGTTTAAACGTGATGAAAAGCGACTTTAATAAATGTACCAATTTGTTTCCTGGTGGAGGATGTTTATCAGAGCAGGACCTCATAAACCAAAGCTCAATGGATATTAATCTGGTTATGCGTCAGTAAACAGTAAAAGGTATATGACGGAGATCCATGTAAATGCAATTTAGGATGGGGACAGATTTATATAACACGCACACACACACACACGTACATGCTTTTTTCCTTCTTAATATATAAAAAAAAAATCATAAATAAACATGTGGATGTGCATTGGATTGTGGACGATTTGCATATATTTGTTTTCAGACTGCACAAAAAGGAAAGCAGCTGCAGGGTCACGTGACATTCTCAAACGGCTACGAGATGGAACCACTTCTTCCGATCTGTCAGACAGAGAGGGAATCACCTCCATGCTATTTTCTACAGGGTCTCGATATCAGTGACTCCGTCTAACCTGACTACAGCCGAACAGAAGCAAATCCGTTCTGTACCACGATGCTGCCACCACCATGCTTCACACTATTGGGTACCCAGATTAGCTACCTTGCTCTCATTAGACCATAAATGTTTGACACATGGGTAGGATGACTTACCCTTACCCTTACAGTCTTACCCTTCTTATCCAGACATGGGCGTGGCCAATACAGGCCTCTACAGCCCTACGAAACTCAAGAGAACACTTTATTTTCGTCCACATGCCCTGCGGAGGTTTCTGAAAAGCTTCTGTCTGAACAAGCTCAATCCCTGAACCCCACCGAGTACTATTTAATATGCGCATATTAACTCACCGCACTGGTTCCATCTGCACGTCGACAAGTACTGATATTTTTATTAGTCTTTCTAGGTACAGTGTATCAGCTCCAATCCTCATTTACAGTCTGCAGCAGTTTACACAGCACCATGGCA
>JAOVVF010000051.1:599801-609875 GCA_028565595.1 Duopalatinus emarginatus
ACACCAACACACACACACACACACACCATACAGTGATACACACCAACACACACACACACACACACACACCATACAGTGATACACACCAACACACACATTAACACACACACACTATACAGTGATACACACACACACACACACACACACTATACAGTGATACACACCAACACACACATTAACACACACACACTATACAGTGATACACACCAACACACACACACACACACACACCATACAGTGATACACACAAACACACACACATACACACACCATACAGTGATACACACACACACACACACACACACACACACACTATACAGTGATACACACCAACACACACATTAACACACACAACACACACCATATAGTGACACACACATTAACACACAACACACAGACCAACACACAACAACACACACTGATACACACCAACACACAATTACACTCTGATACACACATATTAACACACATAACACACAGACTTACACATACACACCTCTACACTCTCTAACACACCATACAAAGTTTACACACTAGTCTTCAAAACTGAGGACTCAGGAAGGCGTGTTAGTGTGTGGTACAAAACACACACACACACACACACACACACACACACACACACATTGATGTGAAGGACAACTGGGACTAAAGCTTTGATCTCCAAAACACAAATAAAGCAAATCCTAACAGACTCTAGAAGACACCTGTATCAGGAATCACACACACACACACACACACACACACACACACACACACACAACCCAACACACAACATCAGCATCACTGTGAAGTGCAGGAACACAGCAGTTACTTACTTACAGTGCGGAGGAGGAGAGAGACGGACTGTGTGTGTGAGAGAGTGAGGGAGGGAGAGAGAGAGAGAGAGAGAGAGAGGGAGAGAGAAAGAGAGAGGGAGAGACAGGGTGATGTGCTACAAACTGCAGCACCACACACTCCCACATCAACACACACACACTTCACAACACCAGGAGAGAGAGGGAGAGAAGAGGCTGCCTGTGATTGGCTGGTAGAAAGTAGGAGGAGGAGAGAGAGAGAGAGAGAGAGAGAGAGACAGAGAGAGAGAGAGAGGGATTGTATCAGACACATTACCCCAGGGGTAAAAGTTCAGGGGTTAGAGGTCACGCCCTTGCACTCACTTCCTCCAGGTGAGCAGGATGTCTGCGGTACAGTCAGGAACGCCGTGCAGGTTCTCCCTCACGGATCACTACTGGTTCACTAACCCGTGTAATACAGACCCAGGATTTAACCACCAGGTTCCCCAGACACACACACACACACACACACACACACACACACACACACACACACACAGTGTCCATGTTCACTATACAGGCCACATAAACACAATGATCAATCCACTGTGGGCGTGTCCCAAACCACACACTATGTTCACTATACAGGCCACATGAACATCATGATGAATCCAGTGTGGGCGTGTCCCAAATCATAATTCTTCATCTAATCCAGGAACAAGCAGTCTGCTGTGGGCGTGTCCCAGACCACACACTTTGTCCACCACATAGGCCACACAAACAGCTGTCTCCTCAGTCCACATTGGACATGCCCTAAACCACAGACCATATTCACTATCTAGGCCACGTCCACTGTGGTCGTGTCCCAGACCACATCTGCAGTACGGCTGCTGATACGATCACTTCAGTCTGAGAACATTCAGGAGCTTCATCTGGTGCACCGTGGGCTGTGTTCCAAACTGGGCTCATCAAGTGCTATGGTGCTGAACGTCAGGTACAAGTGGCTCTGAGAAGATCTCATCACCTGTGCTAATGAGCCGAACAGAGCGTGTTTAATCAGGGAGACGCTGAAGTCTGTCACGCTGTGTGTGCTACCAACACCTTGCTCTTTTCTGTTGGATTGAAACGCAAATGTTTTGTGGCTAAACAGGTGACTGCATGCTAGGGGGCTAATGAGTTTACAGAGGTGTGTGTGTGTGTGTGTGTGTATCATCCCATAGACATCTGAGAAATGGTCTGTGATATCTGTCTGTGATGAGTCACTCGTACCACCCGGAGTTGGTGTCCTGTGGGCGTGGCCTGTCCACCAGTTACAGTATATTAGAGCTGTAGACACCAGCAAAAGTTCGGTGTGGGCATGTCCCAAACCACACACCATATTCACTATATAGGCCACAAAAACACCATGATCAATCTACTGTGGGTGTGTCTCAAACCATACACCATATTCATTATATAGGCCACATAAACACCATCATTAACACACAACGGGTGTGTCCCAAATTACACACATTGTTGACGTCACAAAACCACATGCTCTGTTCATTATATAGACCACAAAACGTGATTATCAGCCCATTGTGGATGTGTCTCAAATCACACACCATGTTCACTATCAGCATATATTCCACACAGACCCCATGATCAGACCAACTGTGGACATGTCCCAAATCACACACAATGTTCAGGACATATACCACATAAAAACCATCATTAATCTGCAGTAAACGTCATCATCAGTCCACTGTGGACACGTCCCAAACTACATGCCCTGTTCACTATATAGGCCACAAAATGCCATTATCAGTCCACTGTGGATGTGTCCCAAATCGCACACAATATTCAGAATATAGGCCAAACCAACACCATTATCAGTCCACCGTGGACATGTCCCAATTCACACATCAGACTCGGTATATAGGCCATATAAAAAACCACTGTCAGTCCACTGTGGGCGTGTCCTAAACCAAACACCATATTTAGTATATACGTAAACATAATATATACATAAAACCATCATCAGTCCATTGTGGGCGTGTCCCAAACCATACACATTATCACATAAACACCATCATCAATCTACAGTGGGTGTGGCCAAACCACACACCCTGTTCACTGTACAGGCCATATAAACATCATCATCAGTCCACTGTGGGCGTGTCCCAAGCCACACCCTTTTGTTTACTATACCCTCCAAATAAACACCATTATCAGTCCACTGTGGGTGTGTCCCAAACCACACACCCATCTAACAGATGTAGCCTCAGACCGATTTACCCTGAGGAACTGAAACATTCTTCTACAGGTCAGTTTTCCTAGAAGATTATTCATGACCTGAGAACAGCTCCAGATGACAAACCATAAAAGCACCTTGTCATTATTTAGGTTCATAAAGTTCATCTCTGATTGAGATGCTTTGTGTCTCGCGTTATACTGGAGTCTACTTTTAGCCCTGATAAAAGCCCAGGACTCTGAGCACCACCACACCAGTCACTCATTGATTCTGCTTTATTTATAGCAGGCACGAATAAGGCGACTTTGCAGAATTGCTGTTCTAAGATTTTTTCAGGCCTGTCTTCAGTAAATCTATTACAGACACATTAAAACAAACACGGTCTTGTTGACACTGCTGGGGCAATTACTGAAGAAGAAACGTCTACTACTACTGTTTGAGTTCAGTATTTAGGATTGGATTGGTGAATAACATTGATTATGTAATTACAGTGGCACCTGTGAACAATCAATAACACATAAAGTGAACAATCAGTTTGCAGAAGTTAATGAGTTGGAAGCAGGAAAAATGGGCAAGTGTAAGAAGTGACATGTGGTGTCTAGACGACTGGGTCAGGTCAGTATACAGTGGTCTACCTACCAAAAAGTGGTCCAAAGGAAGGACAACCTGGGAACCAGTGACAGGGTCCTTGGAGACCAAGACTCACTGATGTGTGTCTGGGCTGAAGGATCCAAACCTCCTGGTTCGATCAAACAGAAGATTCACTGAAGGAGATGTTCCTAATGTCTTGGTGCCACAGAACACCTTTTAGAGGTCTTGTGGAGTCCATGCCTCAGTGGGTCAGAGCTGTGTAGTGAAAGTGAAAGTGAATACACTTCTGAATTCAACCCATTTAACCCACCTGTGCAGTGAAACACATACATACACACTAGTGAACACTAGGGGGCAGTGAGCACACATGCCCAGAGCGGTGGGCAGCCGTTGGGAGTTAGGTGCCCTGTCTTGAGTCTTGGTGGTTGCGTGGCTCAAACCTGGAACCTTCTCTGATGTTATGGCTGAACGATATTGGTGTGGGTCAGTAGATTTTTTGGATGAGTATCTACCAGTGGTGGACAGCATTGAAGTAAATGACAGTTGTTACTGTACACTGTAAGTAGTGTCTTTGTGTATCTGTACTTTACTGAAGTATTTTTATTTTGGGGGACTTTTAACTTAATTATGAGTCTCGTGCATGCATAAAAACGTAAAATTTCAAAATGAAAGAAGTGCGAATCAGGTAATCAGTGTAACCAATCAGGTTACAGCGTTCACTTTGTTAACAGTGGGTTGGGCAACATGTAGTTATCCAGTCAGTGCAGCAGAGTCGAGTGTCAGCAGGATTGCAATAGGAGGAACGTGGAAGAAAATCCAAACTTGCCACAGCACGGGTCTGTGTCTCTTTTGGTCATCAGAGACAGAAATTTAAAAATGAAAAACAAAGAGTTATTTTAGTTTCATTTCAAAATACAAACAAAAAAACCAGAAATAAGTAATTTTACGTTTTCCTTGCTAGAAATAACAAATAGAAAATCTTTTCTTTCTTCACAAAAAAAAAAATGGCAATGAAACAAAAACTGTAAAGGCTCCGTATTTTCATTTTCTAAAACCGTAAGTTTACGCGCACAAGGCCGTTGTCAAGGCAACTGGAGGCACATAAAATAACATTAGTGTGAATAATAGTACTAAATATTTGTATCAATGCAGGTAAAAATCTACTCAAATAGAAAGCAATACAGATTTATATCAAATATTATGTATAATTTTTATGATAAAAAAACTGTTCTTCAAGGGTTCTTTAGTAAAGAAAATTCTTTACAGATGACATGTAGTATCCAGTGTGTGTTGTTGTGGGATTGACTAGTTTGACATTTTGCTGTCTATAATATATTGGTTATGTCACCTGACTACAAATGTTGTTGTGTGGTATGTACCAGACATTACAGTAAGCAAGTAAGACACCCATCATTCTACGATTTGTTCGGAAGGGTTACCTGGAGAAAGGCTTTCTTTCTAAATATAACAGCTTGAGACAGACTTGAGTCTCAAGTTTGAGCTTGCATATTTGCGTCTGTTACAAACTGCAAGACCTCTGGATCAGAATCAGAATCCTTAGACAGGCAAGACCAAAGTGGAAATGTTTGGCCATCATTCATAGCGCTATATCCAGGCCAAAGGATGCTTAAAAAGAAGCTTCTTAATTTAAAAAGACTGGGACGTCACCCACTGATCCACCTGAGCATGAGTCTGACCCAACACTTGCCGATACAGATACCCTGCACAAGAGGAAACGTCAGGAAGGTTACCTGCACCTAACTCTGCTCCAAACGAGGCAACGTTAGAGAGAGAGCAGCCGCCGGAAACGTTACCAGCAGATGCCACGGCCTATACAAACTCAACTGCTGCAGCGGATTCACCGTTAACAGAATAACGGACTAAACAGATGGTGACAGCAGCAGCAGCAGCAGATCATCCTACCTTCAGCTCGGACCCAGCATGCTGGACGTACCGGGCTAAAATGGGCCCAGCGTCTTGTCAGAATAAAGATGGCAATGTTGCATAACGCGTTATGTGTCACCAGATGGTTGCATTGAGGAAGGTTTTCTCAAGTCCATGGAAATCCAGAGTCATACAGGGGAAGTCACTGTGCCAGTCTGTGCTTGCCACGTTAGAGAAAATGCGCGCTGACATTAACAATTGCAGAGGGCAGCGCTATGATAATGCTGCAAATATGTCTGGCATTTATAAAGGCCTTTCAAGCGGGCATGAAAGAAGTTAATAATTTGATTGAGTGGATACCCTGTGCTGCACATACACTCAATTTGGTGGGAGGGTCAACATTGTAACCTGCTGCTTTGAGACGGAAGAGTTTTCTCATTTCGTTCAGACGCTTTACATTTTTTCTTCAAAATCCACTTCCCGTTGGGTTGCAACCAAATGATAACCAGAGAATAGAGTTTGAAAACTCTATTAGACACAAGAGCACTGATGCTGAATTATACCAGGACTCAGGAGTCAATGGGATAAAAATTGCGGATGATCCTAAACAGAGTCGGTCTACTTGTGATGAATGAATTAAATGTATTACTGTAAATGGTTACATTGTACATTTTAGTATATGCAAACACGTCAGGATGTGACTGTCATCATTCTGTTTTTCCATTTCACCTGGTGGTAAGATAATTTCCGTGTGGTAGTGAATAGATTGGATGTTTGCCCGCCTGGTTGGGGTGTGTGAGAGTGTTTCGGGGGCCCATTCAAAGTGTAGCCTAGGGACCCTCAGTCACCTTAATCCGCCAGGGGCCACATCTGACTAAAACCAAACGCAGCATGGCAGCACAAACACCTCGTACCAAGTGTCAAGCGCGGTGGTGGAGGGTTGATCATCTGGTCATTATGCAGTCATTTAGTTGACCATGAAGTATATACCAAAGTATTCTGGAGTCAAATGCCATTTACGTATCTGACAGCTAAAGCTTGGCTGAAACAGGACAATGATCCCAAACGTGCCAGCAAATCTACAGCAGAATAGCTGAAAAAAAATAATAAAAGGTGTTACAATGACCCAGTCCAAACCTCAACCTATTTAAATATGATTATTTTAAGATATTGCTACTAAAGGTGGTTCTATAATCTATTGATACATGGGGTGTATTTAGTTTTTCACACATGGATTAAAATTTTTTGGCTTTATTTTTGTTAGATAAATAATGACATGGTGTAATTTGGCACATGTTTTTGTTTATCTGAAGTTATATTTACATCATTTTAAGACGTTAAAACCATAAAATTCAAAGAGGGTGTACTTAGTTTTTCACACAACTGTGCCTATTAAAATATTTAGTATTTAATATCCCACCTCAGCCAGTGAAAGAAAAGAAGGTGTTGAATTTTTATTAAATTGGATGATGATCCATGATGAAGCGAGCGCTTCGCCTCCGTGAGCTCGGCGCTGTTGCGTCAGCATCCATAAAGACGTCTCATGATACGTTATTCATATTTAATGACTGAAGTCACGGAGATGGCGTGTTAAAACTGTAGAAATGAACACCTCCAGAGAAGGAAGCATAACAGCCTCGGGGCTTCCTGGAGGACCAAATCAAAGACTGAAAGTCTGAGACTTTAACCTTGTAACACAAAGACAGTTGTTCAAACAGCAAATGCAAATATCAAGACTCTGGGAAGCTTGTTCTATTTGCATTGCTAGCGTCCAAAACAAACTGTCTGATAGTTAATAAATTGAAGAAAGTAAAGAGAAACATTTTAGGTTGGTTATATTTCATCAACAAATCACCAACCATGCTTTCTTATCAAGCTCAATAAAGAATAGCTAAAATATTGTTTGAGAAAATTTCCAAAGAATTTTAGCTAGCTAATAATGATATGAATTAAAATATAAAGTTTAGCAGTTAATATTATAAAGTTAATTTTAGATGATATTTTCAAACAACCCTAGCAACCTAAATTTATAAATAATATACAAATAAATCAACTAGGTAATATTCATAAAAAAATGTATTCATTATTAGAAATAGTCTAGCTAGCTAATATACATCATATTTACATCTTTATTTAGTCTAGATAATTATCATAGTAAAACATTATATTAAAAAAATGTATCCTTCTAGCTACTTAACATTAGAGACAATTTCTAGCTAGCTAATATACATCATATTAAAATATATCCTTCTAGCGACCTAACATTAGAGGCGATTTCCAAAGAATTATATTACAGTTAGCTAGCTAATATTAATAATGATAATATTAGAATAAAGTCTACTGAGTTAATATCTAAAAATATTTCCAATGAACCCAAGCGACCTTAATTTTGCGATAATATCCCAAAAAGGTAATATTATAGAAAATCAGTTCAAATTCCAAATCATTCTAGCTAGCTAATATTAAATCATATTTATAATAAAAACCCTTCTATGTTGGTATGTGTTTTTTTACTCCTAGTAGAGAACATTTCTAAAATTCCACCCTTGTGTTCCTCTTTATTGCCACACATGTGTCTTTAAGGAAAGAGAAAATCCACTAAACCTTTTATGATATAAATTCTTTTTTAGTTTAATTGTGTTAAAAAAACATTAAACAACCCTCAAAGTTAACAAAATAAAAAACCTGTCTGAAAAATTTAGCATTAAATTGTGCTTGCTAGATGTATTGCTAGCTGAACCATAATATCATTTAGGCTACAACAAAACACCTTTGTTAAAGATGTACATATACAACATGTACAATTCTGCATTGTGAGTAAATCTCACCAAAAAAAACCCCTAGCTACATAATTAAAGATAGTAGCTGATTATTTGCCAACATGGACTAACGGTGTGTTGTTGTTGTCATCCATTTGAATACTTTTCTTATTACTTCTTTCTTTCTATTCTTTTCTTCTATAAAGATGGCTTCCTGGTGTACAGGCCTATCTTTGAAGGCGGTTCATCAAAACAAAAACAAAAACAAAAACAAAAAAATCTAAAAAAGAATTTACTTTTAAACATTCATTACATAAATGCATATACATTAAAATCATTTCCACAGGAAGAGTTTTAATCTAAAATCATTTTCAAAACTATAACGTTAATAACCACCACAGTGGAGGTCTGACTGAAATCATCTCCTGAACTGGCATTCGAACGAATAAACAATTCAGACTGCTCTCAGCACGGCAAAGTGTGGAAGTTTCAAAAGTTAGTTTTTATTCCGTTTTCTGTTTCCATTAATGGACAAATAAACTTCTGTGATCCTCGCTAATTTAATACAACACGGCAGATTTGATCGAATCAACCTCTCCCAACTGATCTTTGCCGCGTCTCTCCTTACGCCTCCTCAGCCTAACGTCCGAACCTGAGCCGAGGCGAGCGCGCAGTGTGTGTTACACACTCCAGATCTGACAAGAAAATCATCATCATTTACAGAAAATACGGCAGAAATAACCCGCTAGCAGAGACGGTGCTCTAAAGGCCAGGGAAAATTGGGTGGAGAAAGGAGAATTAGAGACGCTTCTGTGCCATTTACACGCCGGCGTGATGGAATAAAACGTGAAAGAGAATATGGTGGAGTGGGAATGATAAGAATAATAAAGCTAGGAGATGATGCTGGGCTTCTCAGTGTCAATCAATCTGTCTAAAAATGACCATTTCCCATCGATCTCTCTTTCGCTCAGCGATTCTTGGCTGTTACACCCCAAATGGCCACCACACACACACACACACAAACACACACACACACACACACACACACTATAGTGTTTATTTCCTTTTCTACTACCTTAAATCATTACATTTTGAATTGTAAAGCACTTGCCTTGCTGAGGGTCGTCTGAGTCGCAGGAAAGCTTTTTAAAAAACGTTTCTTGTCATATTTAATAATAAACCTTTCAAATTATTCAGAATTGCTCCATTTTCGAGCATCTATTAGAAATTAAACGAGCCACAATTTGAACATTTGTTTGATTTCTTTTTCTTTAAATTCCAAAATAAATTAACAAACCTTATTTGAGACACATGTGTGATTATATTCACTAATCTAGTGCAAAAAGAATGCAAGGGTCTGAGGTTTTTTTGTTGGGAAATTGTTTCTTATGTGCAATAAATGAACCCAAGTGATGAACTGATGGACCTGGACATTATTATTTAAATGAGGGGTTCAGTGTGTGAGGTCTGTTCACTCATGTCTCTCATGTCAATCTGATCTTTGTCAGGTACAACAAATAAAATTTGATGTACGAGATGTCTTGTTTATCAAGTTGTTCAGTTTTAAAGTCTTAAAGTTCATTTGTTACCTGATGGTGTTCACCTGTACCGTGTTGGCTCATCGACGTCTTACTGTCCCTTATTGTCGTTAAGCCTCGGTTTCCTGCGTTCCCTCACCTTTGTGAACTTATACGCTTGTGTCTTGTCTTCGCTCACAACAGCTTACATCATCTGGCGGACACAGTCATTTTTTAACACATTCTGCCAAGAATCAGTGGGAATGAGATACAAACAGAGCTAGGAACAAAATGTTCTGTCTGTTTATACCAAATCA
>JAOVVF010000051.1:622534-639876 GCA_028565595.1 Duopalatinus emarginatus
GCACCAAGAATCGAGGATCTTTGCAAAGCAAAGCAGGCTCAGGTCTCACATTAACATCACATACCTGCAATCTTATGGAAAATACATTAGGGTGTAGAGTCTTTAGGGTGTATAGTTATGGTGTAGAGTTTAGGGTGTAGAGTTAAGTGTGTATGGTTTAGGGTGTAGAGTTTAGGGTGTAGAGTCTTTAGGGTGTATGGTTTAGGGTGTAGAGTTTAGGGTGTAGAGTTCAGTGTGTATGGTTTAGGGTGTCGAGTTTAGGGTGTAGAGTTTAGGGTGTAGAGTTCAGTGTGTATGGTTTAGGGTGTCGAGTTTAGGGTGTAGAGTTTAGGGTGCAGAGTCTTTAAGGTGTATGGTTTAAGGTGTAGAGTTTAGGGTGTAGAGAATAGGGTGTGGAGTTTAGGGTGTATGGTTTAAGGTGTAGAGTTTTTAGGGTGAAAGTTTCTAGGAGAGTTTAGGGTGGATGGTTTAGGGTGTAGAGTTTAGTGTGTATGGTTTAGGGTGTAAAGTTTAGAGTGTAGAGTCTTTAGGCTGTATGGTTTCGGGTGTAGAGTTTAGTGTGTATGGTTTAGGGTGTAGAGTTTAGGGTGTAGAGTCTTTAGGGTGTATGGTTTAGGGTGTAGAGTCTTTAGGGTGTATGGTTTAGGGTGTATAGTTTAGGGTGTAGAGTCTTTAGGGTGTATGGTTTAGGTTGTAGAGTTAAGTGTGTATGGTTTAGGGTGTAGAGTTTAGGGTGTAGAGTCTTTAGGGTGTATGGCTTAGGGTGTAGAGTCTTTAGGGTGTATGGTTTAGGGTGTAGAGTTTAAGGTGTAGAGTTTACGGTGTAGAGTTTAGTGTGTATGGTTTAGGGTGTAGAGTCTTTAGGGTGTATAGTTTAGGGTGTAGAGTTTAGGGTGTAGAGTTTAGGGTGTGGAGTCTTTAGGGTGTATGGTTTAGGGTGTAGAGTTTAAGGTGTATGGTTTAGGGTGTAGAGTCTTTAGGGTGTAGAGTCTTTAGGGTGTATGGTTTAAGGTGTAGAGCTTAGGGTGTAGAGTCTTTAGGGTGTATGGTTTAGGGTGTAGAGTCTTTAGGGTGTAGAGTCTTTAGGGTGTAGGGTTAAACTCTTTGTGGTAGTAATGATGGTGTTTCCTCTCTGCAGTGATGTTAGTGCTCATGCTGCTCTTAAGCAGCAGTACTAAAAAACCTTTCCCCAGCGATGTGGAAGAAAATGTGCGGGAAAACATTGTCCATTACGATGATGAAGGCGGCGGTGAGGAAGACACGGTGGCGTTCGACATCACCAAACTGTGGAAGACTCAGACGGAGGCACTGAGCTACGCTGAACTAGCACTTAACGGCAGTAAACAACGACACGTCGATGTTAAGGATGCAAAGACAAACAACGTGAAGCTGCGACAAGAAAAGACGCCCGAGATCCAAAGCTTGTCGAGTTACGTGTCTCAGACAGATGCCAAGTACAGCGCTAAGGCTAACTGCAGCAATGTGTATGGCTACATGCTGGCCAGGCTCTGTGAGGTGGACCTGGATGAGGAAGCAACACCGTATGATTCGCTGCAGACGTACACCTACGAGGGCGAGGGGTCAGTTGCCGAGTCGCTCAGTTCGCTGCAGTCTAACGAGGATAACGAGTTCGATTACGATTATTTAGACGAGTGGGGGCCGAGATTTCACACACTCGCAGAGCTGTATGGTTCGACTGAGAGTAACGCTTAGCAGAAATCAGAAATGTGCCAGCATGCCGTTGCCATGGAGATACTGTGATATTCGGAAACAACTCGTTATTTACAGAATCGGTATTTCAGAATCAATTCATTGGTTTGATTCATTGTTCACAGACTTTGTCATCATGTGATTCAATTAGAATCCACATAAATGACTCATTATGTTTGAGATGGTTCGGATTCATTTCAGTGAACAGTTCACTTTCCTAAACTTAACCTGATTCAACGGAGAGTACCGTTTGATACAGTTGAAAATGATTCATTTGAAAACATCGTAAAATGTGACTCTTGATTCAATGAATCTGATTATAATCATTTTTAAAACATAAAACACAAAAACATAAAATTTGTAGCTTTGTAGAACAATAGAATAAATAAAATTGTTAGCCTTGATATAAGTATGGACCTGGTGAAAAATTTTAAATTCCAGTATGGATTGTGTTATTTATTTGTTTTCTTTTTTGTGTTTTAATAAATTATTTGTTTGTAAATGTGCTCTCCCAGTCTGTGGGACTGAATGAAGGCATTATATTGTGCGTATCTACAGTTTAAAGCTGTATCGTGAGTGGTTGATATTCAATGTGTTACAGGTTTAGCGTTTAGCCTAAAGTTAGCATCACTGAAACTGGTTCTTGATCCAACACATCCTGTATATATTTTATTGTACATGTATTTTTATACACTTAATAATAAATGAGTCTTTTCACAACTGGGCTTCATTACATGTGTCCCAAGATTTGAAATTATGATCTGCGGTATAACTGAAAACCTAACTGTGCCACATTTAAACTAACTGTTCTCAGTGTCTAACAAGGTTTACTTGGGCTCAGAAACAGAAATAACCAGGACGTGTCAATGAGAACATGTTAAACAGAACTGAAGCTAGATACAATCTCAAATCCAGACCAGCTACAAGCAAGAGACAGTTACTTTTATGCCAACTTCAAATCCCCACTAACAAATCAATCCAAGTGCCTGAAAAACTGATACACCAGTCTAATACACAACACCATTACTTCCGACAGAATGGGCAACAGTTCTGTTCTATGCATGGCATCCCAAACGTGTCTGATAATGTTGAGAATTAGAGATAATGTTGAGAACTGGCGAATTGGGTAAGA
Source organism: Duopalatinus emarginatus (assembly GCA_028565595.1). Classification (NCBI taxonomy): domain Eukaryota; kingdom Metazoa; phylum Chordata; class Actinopteri; order Siluriformes; family Pimelodidae; genus Duopalatinus; species Duopalatinus emarginatus. The sequence goes on from JAOVVF010000051.1 coordinate 625,377, forward strand.
ATGGCAAAAACCACAAACTCAGATGAGCCTTCCTCCAACCATAACATGTCATCTCCAGATGTGTGGTGGTGGTGCCGTATTCAGTTGGATGAGATCAAACCCTTCAGAATGAAAGCAGGACATGAACTGGTGTCAGAAAGTAGGCACACAGCATTCAAGCCTGTCAGACATTTGTCCCATGCCAATGCCAGCTAAACAAGGCATATTATAGAAACACATTTAAGGTTTTTTTTTTTCTTGGCACTCAAGAGAAACAAACACTCACAATCAAGTCATTACTTAAGTTGCAAACCACAAGCAGGTATCCTGAAGCCACCCCACCCCCCGCATGAGTAATGGAGACAACCATTCTTTAAAAGGTCCATCATTAACTAGGACATAGTCCAGACTAGCATCCTTTGCACATTGAAAGGACCTAAACTGAGAACAGAACCAAATGAAAACATTTGAAGACCACAATCACAATTATAGCTACAGCCCACTCCCCAGGATCACAATCAGGTTATTTGTATTAACCTTGGGGCAGTGGAAGCTCAGTGGTCAACAGGCTGGACCCTTGGATCATAAGGTCATGATTTCTTATCCCAGCATGCCCAAACTGCCAACTTTGGATCCTTGAGCTTGGCCCTTAACCCTTAACTGCTCAGTTGTGTGAAAGACAAAGTTCTTTCAAAGCACAAAAATCTAGACTTAACAGGATGTGTGGAAAGCAGCACAAGACACTGAATAACAAGGAAATCAAATCAAAAGTGCTTTATTCAATCACTGTATAAAATAGTGAAGTGTTCTGTTTAGGAAAACGTGGAAAAATTACGTGCCATTTAAAACGTGATCTTAAAACGTGCTCTTGTCCAGTTGGTCACTGTGAAAATCGTGTCAGCATCTTGTGTCTCTTCTGTGAACATCTAGAAAACCAAGAGGGGGCGGGGTTAAATCTGGTAAGAAACATCTTCCATAGCAACAGTTCAGTGATTAGAATTTAAGGAATTTGGTCCATTGGCAGCAACCAAAGGGGGGGTGGGGGTGGAAGAGACGGGACTTAATGCTAAAGACTGTGCCAACACTGGAGACTTTATGCATAAAGTATTAAATCTTTAAGCTAATTAACTTCCAAACAATCCCCAGTATCACCAACTGAATCCCACCAGGTTGCTGCAAACTACATCGACTTACCTAGTGATTGTGTGCATTGTTTTTGTTTATTGCGGGGCTTTGTCCTTCCTCCACTTTTAGTACTCTCGCTATCGGACACTTGAATACTTCCCCTCAATGGCTTCTCTGTGGAAACGAACAGCAAATAGGTTTAGCCAAGGAAATCCCCTAAAGAGGTCCAGAGATCAATCTGAAACTTACCACCAGCGAATCTCGGCTCAGTATCCCTCCAAGTCTCTATTGAAGAAACAGCCAGGTTTTCTTCGTTCCTTTCCCAATTCATGTCAGTACGCTGGCCGTGTCCTTTACCATTCCATGCCGAGATGGAATGCGAAGCCTTCATATCCTCACATGAGCAATTCTGCTCTCTCAGCTTGGACTGGTAGGACACGGGGCAATTCTCCAAATGCTTGCTTGAATGGAGATTCCGACTATCGTATAACATTTTCGAGCACTTCTTTGGAGGATACAAGTCATTTTCAGAAACTTCGTTCATGTCATTGTTCAAGTTCGACTCCAGGTTGATCGCAACCCCAGCCACTTTGCATCTAGCTTTCTCAGGATGACGCATACAGGCAGCACACAGTGGAATCTTGACCTTTTCACCCTTCAAGTGAGCATGAGATACTTTGTGCCGCTTCACACTGCCAGTCTTGCTGCTCGGACTACCAGAGCAGATGCATACGCTGCATTTTACTGAACAGCTTTTACACATGCGTACTTTGTGCTTGATGGGGGACTCTGGAAACAGACGAGCTACACAGTGATCCTGATCAGAAAGGCTGACCCCGGATGCAACACTTTTGTTGGTTATCTCCTCTTTCAATTTATTAGGAGCCACATTTGGACTTCGGGGTTTCGACTGGACTTCGTTGTCCTGATTGGTTTCAAGTTGCCCATTTGACCGGTCAGCAGGGTTGACCTTTGAAACATTGGCGGACAGTTTTTTATATGCATTATTAAAGCCTGCTAGTCTGCTGCCTGAAGGAAGGAATGGTGGAAGGGATTCAAGTGAGGTCATCGACTCTTGCCCATCAAGTTCAATTGCTGCTCCAGCTTCTAGCAAAGATGGTGGTGTATCGGCTGGCAATTGTTCGGATTGTAGAGGACTCTCAGCAGGAACCTCCATTACTGTAGCAAGAGACGGTTTCCCTGGGGTCATCAGGCTATTTTGCATCATCCACTCAGAAGTAGGCATGTAAGGCATCAAAGACTCCACAGACCAGATGGAAGCCTCCATCTGCTGCAACTCATCCAAGCACTGAAGGTCAACAGGCAATTTCAAGATTTTGAAGTGAATGTTCTTAGGGTTTCCACAGATATCCTGAGCATTTTTGACCAAGTTGGAATCCCCTCGAGCAGCCAACGTACTGTTGACTGGTTCAACAGGTGCAACAATCGAGCCATCTAGTGTGCTCACAGAACCATTTGAAGGACAAGAAACCATTACAATATCAGGGCAAGGTTCGTCCAAGTGGCTGAGGTCTTTTGTACCTTTCCCCTCCTCATCATTCTCATACTGCACGGATTGAAATCTCAAGACCACATCTTCGGCAGATCCCAGGTTACAGTGCAGGAGCTCACCATCAGCATTGCTGGCCAGCTCAGCAGTCTCTTTGGAATGTGTGATTTTCACTGCAGAAGGGGATCCGCTGCACTCAAATCGCACTTCCTCCGCTTGGAAGAGAATGCCACCATTTTGAACAGTAGTCAACCTAGGTGTTTCTCCGGCTGGTTTGCTGGACATTGAGCAGCCCTTTTCAGGACAAGCGGATTTGTCTGGAATTGGTCGAGGTGATGAGAGAACACTAGTAGAGTCAGTACTTCTACCGGATTCCAAGCTGCAGTGGGTGCTTGTCACACTATGGCAGCTCTGTCGCAGAGAGTCAGTATGAACAGGCTCGGTTTGAACTTCAGAACTGACCATAACGCGACCAGATGGTGCATGCTGGTAGCGGAAACGGCGAGCTTGGTATGCCATTGTGGGCGCCAAGTAAGGGGTTACCATGCGCCTGTAGTCAACCATGTGCAGCTGGGTGTGGGGAAGGATGTAGCCAGGCGTGTCCATGTATGAAGCAGGAAAAGGTGGCAACATCATGCCATAACCTTAGACAAAGAAAGTGATGATTAAAATATGACTAACAGCTATAAAACAGCATGTCATAACTCAACATTTAACATGTATAGGTACACCGCTAGCTAGCTGAATGAGCTACATGACAATATAAAAGCTTGCAGAACCTCAAAACGTAACCCAAAAACCGAGACCACCTACCCAACCCAGGGAAGCCTCCATAGGGAGCATAAGGCATCGGCATAGGCCACTGGCATGGCAAGTAAGGCTGCGAAGGAGGAATATAGAAAAATGGCCAGTTGCCTTGCTGTTGACGGTCCAGGAGATTTGGATTAGGTCCTCTGATGGGATTAGGTGCAGCACATCGTGCCCCTGCCACTGGCGGTACCCCAGCAGGAATGCTATGAGCATGAGGTTCAACTCCAGGTGGATTCTGGGAAGCTGCAACAACCATACCTTCAGCTTTCAAACAAGAAGCAAGAGGGAAAACTGAGGGCAACAGAAACAAACTGTTAGTTGTTGATAATTAGCAAAGCTGCTAGAACACATTCTGGCATGGAAATGAAATTAAAAGCACCTTCATGGTCATACATACCCAAACAGATTGTGTCTTGAACAATGGAAAACAACCAGAAAAGCCAGCTCACCTGACTTTAAAATAATGAGGCTGTGTCAGTGATTGGCTGCAAGCAAGCCCTGTGATTGGTCAAGCTCAGAATTGAACACAGCCACATTCCATCCAATTAGACAATTGGATATAATTGGAATTAGATTTGGAATATTGGATATGAACAGCTGCTGTAGTTCAGGAGCGTGAGGCATAATTTTGTCTAGATAAATAAAAATATATTGTAATACTAGATGTGAAATCATCTCAAGGCTTATATCACCTTGGACACTGGAGATTATCCAGAAGAGCTGGACCATCTCAGGACCCTTATTCACAACCTTCTATGCCTGTACACTGCCTACTTATGACCCCACTATTCAGCATGACCCAGATAAGGATGGCTTCCATTTTGACTATGTTCCCCTGAAGTGCCTCTCAAGAACGTGGCAGCACCTGTAGAATGAAGTGCCAGTACACCAGTCGAATGCTTGGTAGTTCCTCCACGAGAGAAAAGGACTGCAGAATTAGGAAAATATTCTCCACATGATCACCATACCTCCTGCAGAAAGGTCCAGTTTTCCTCTAACCATAATTTAGCATATCTTTTGGAAGGGGCCAAACCCATCAGAATGAATGCAGAACGTGATAGTGTTTACCTGCCAGAGACGTTTGTAGACGTCCCAGCTGTCCCATGGATAATAATGAAACAAACCCTATACTATTATGGACGTGCCACCACCAATCTGTTCCTGATACTTTAAGTGTATTTGTAATGCAAAAGATTCTTAGATACTTAAGATAAAGCAATATTAGCTAGGTTTCAGAAATAGCATGGATATGGAATAATGGATTTTCACATAAATAAAGAAATTCCTACTTGGCTGATAAAACCCACTGAAACAAAATAATCAAACGTTTTCTTGTTGAGGAACCATAAATACATGGGTACCTTACACTTTAAGAACCGTGGTAGGTGATTAGATCTTAGGTACAGCTGATGTATTATTATATCAAAGTACACAAGTGAATCACCCATATAAACACTTTATTAGAACATATACAGAGAATCCAGACATTATCATCAGTCGTGAAGTTCGTTTCGAAACGCCTCAGCTACTGGGAAAATGGCGAAACAAAGCGGCGGAGGAAAAAAGGCTCGAACATGAACACGGGTGCAGAAGGTGCGGGTAGACTTAAAGCGGTGAACCGTGACCATGGCGACTGTGCAACCCAAAAACATTCGCTTTCTACAAATCTAAACACAAAAATACTAAACAGGTGTGTTTTCCACAAGATGATGTGAACTTTCGTGATGTTTAGTAGCGTTCTCCTCCTCTTTTAGTGGTCCCTGTAAGAGAAGAAAGAACACGTCAAGTTTTTTTTTACATCATCACAGCGTAACGCAACACGGCAGCAAATTACCGAGTGACATTTGTAGACAGACCAGGGCTTCCATGGAATACCAGCTAAATAACCTTATACCATTATGAAGCTTTGATAGATGCATATTACTTTACATATGCACTGGTAAACGCAATCAATGACATGCACAGGTGGCGTCAGTGTGTATTTGTGCATTAGCTCGTCTGTACCGGTTTTTCTGGCATCCAGTGTATAGACTGAATGTCTCAAAACCTAGTCAGCTGCCTCAATAGAGAGGTTTCTAACTGACCCTGAAGTTCAGGAGGCAGATTACTGAGACGCTTTAGTTTAGGGCTGGATAAATTGGATTAAAAAAAATTATTCCCATGTCTTTATTCAGAAATAGAACACTGAATAAAAAAGCAAATAAGTGCATACAATAATAAAATAACAACAGATTAAATTAAATAAAGTGTATTAATACATTAAAGTAAAATAATAAAAACAAGTAAGTGCACTACTGATGCAAACACTACATACAAACTCACTCACTGATACAAACTCATGGCACAATATGTAGCATAGTGTGTAAAACAATACGTTTGTTTATGTTACCTTCACTCACACTTTGTCAGAAAATTAAAACTTGAAGCTTAATCATTAATTACCACCATTGTGTACAGGTTATATGTATTTATACACTGCCTAAGCAAGTTAACCTAAAATAAAAAGTAACACACTCTCACTGTCATTATCCCGTTAACAAGCAAGAAACTGAATGAACGGTTTGTGTAGTGCGAGTGCGCCGTTATGTTTCCTCACTTCAAAACGGAACAAACTTGGGATATTGTAGTGACTTACCCTCACTTACTTATTTAACTCTTAATGTTAAACTTATTTTGAAGATTCCGCCTCCGCCTCGCTCCTAGTGAACTGCACGGGATTGTTTTCTTCAGCCCGCTCCCGCCAAATTTCTGACCTTTACGCCTAATCCCGCGATGTGTATGTCCACTCCCGCCCGCAACCCGCGAAGCCATTAGAATTATTCCTGTAATATAGGCTATTAATAAAAAGATTCTTGGGGTTTGTTTCGTTTTCCTGACCTGTAGATTTTGACGCACTTGTCGGGAATAGCGCTCCTATTTCATTATTTTCATGTAGTTTTTAAATAAAATAAAGTCAGGTTCATATTTACTCTCATTCTCTGTATTTTATTTATTTATTATTAATTACCTTTAGGCTATAGTCTATAATCCTGCAATGTTTTGTTTTAGCCGCCCATTCCCTCCCACAGCCAAGTTCAAACTTTAGTTAGACATCGACACACTTACTAAGCTAAGAGAGTTAGCCTTAGGCTAGTCAAACAACAGGCTGAAGTGACAAAACTGCTAGCATGCTGGCTAACATCTCAGAAACCAAAAACTGTTCAACTGTTACCGGCAACACAACCATTGCAAGAAAATTACACTTGTACACCTTTATAAAAATATAATTTTACTGAGAATTACATTTCAATTCATTCAAATTTACATTTGAAAATAACGTTATCGGTTGTGCTGCTCGCTGCTCTGCTTTGGTCCGCCATGTTAGAAATGTTTAGAAATTAGAAACATTGTGTAGTAGTGAAAACTAAATGAAGGTGGGATAAGTTGGAAGCACATGTATCTTGTGTGAATTAAACCTGCCTTTTGTCCTGTGGTGCTGAAGCACTTCCTGCTCTTCCTCATTATTATCGTCGTCTTGCTCATTTCTGGAGCCCGGACATCCTTGCGGTTCAATTCGAGCTTTTCTTTGCCCCAGTCTTTCTGTACAACACATACACATTTTTTTAACTTATAGCCCATCCAGCATTGTCCTCACACCTAATCAACCAGGTTATTGCAGACCCTGCTCCTTGTGTGTGTGTAAAATTCTTTTAATTTCAGAATAAAAGATTCTCAAAAGTCTCATTTACGTGCTCTTTGCGGTAAAGGTTGCGCTCTGCATGCTTTCGCTCTGCTGTTGGCTCCAACGCAGTCCCTCAGCAGCTGATCCGAGGTCAGTTTGCACCGTCGCTCTGCAAAACAAGGAGACATGAAAATCAGTCCGAAAATCTGCCACAAATGTCCAAATAAATAAATAAATAAATAAATAAATAAAAATAAATAAACCCAAACATAAATGTAATATATTGGCCATAAATATTAGCATCCTATATAACAATGAGCAAACAAGTGCTAGAAAAACTGGTACAGACGGGCTTTCTAAAATACACAGGCTGGTGGTGGCCCCACAGTGGAATGTGGTTTGTTTAGCTGGAATTCTATGGGACCCCTGGTATGTCTCAGACTTGACCTACATTCCTTCATTGATGGGTGGCAATGCACCACCACACCGTCAAGTTATGGTTAGAGGAACACTCATCTGAGTTCGGGATTTTGTCCTTCTGACCCAAGTCGCAATATCTCCTACACCTCAGAATACAACAGAATTGTGGACTGTCCTGCAGGACGTCCGGTGTTCATTGCCTACAGAACATTTCTCCCATACGGGACCTACTGAATATTAGCCTGGTGTACCAGTTTTTCTGTGAATTTTGCTACAGGATACATTTCGGCCAAAACTAGGTTGCCTCTGCCAGTAGGTTCAGACTTGCTTCCAAACCACAGAACAGGCTAAAGCAACACAAAATCAACATCTGCTTGAGCACTAGAGGTGTGAGCAAGAAATGAGCTGCTTTTGTATCCTTACTTTCCCACATATACACCAAGAATTAGCTTTACCTTGGCAACCGTTAGCGGTTTTGGAGCTCTTCTCTGTTGAGCATGTGCACGTCTCGCAGCATAAATGTTCAGAACGTGGTGACGCGTGCTGACTTTCCGCCTTCTCTCGCTGTTGAGCAGCCCTGGGTTTATGTTTGGTCAGCGAATGTGATTTCCTGGTTGCGTGACTCTTCGTCGCTGTGCTTCGGACTCGCCGTTTGACCTCAACCTCGTCCGAATCTTCCATGTCTTCATGATGGCAGGTTTTGGTCCTGCTCAGCTCCTTGAAGGTGTGGGATCCACACATGGCGCAGGTCAGCCTCTTTGGATGAAGCACGCAGAGGTCTGAACCGTGGCATCTCCTGGATGTGACCCCAGCAAGTTTCCCCCTGGTGTAGATTTGACTCGGAAACCGGTCAATGTCATCTAAATCGGTGGAGAGGAGCTCATCGTGCGACGAGAGCTCATCCAGGGATGGACTTAAGACACTGACACGCTCGTGAGCTAGCTGAGGAGGGCGATATGTGTAGCTTAATGGGGATCCAATCGATGGAGAAGTAATGCTGGCTGCATAAACGCCAGAAGACAGCACCTTCTCAAATGGCAAGTGGAGGATACAGCATGAAAAATCATGTGGTTTCTGGATTAGACTTGGATCCTCAGCCTTTCTGGTTGTACAACGTGCAGGAGAGGACTGGGATGAAGGTCGGCTGGTGATACAACTATCCCACTCCATCTCCTCATTAGTTTGTGCCACCTCACCATCGTTATCTTGGACCTTCTCATTCTGGTTTTTCTTGTGATGACTATCACAGGAGTGTTTCACTGAAAAATCTGTGTTATTCTCTGAGGAGTCTTGGTACCCTGCCACATTCTTTTCCTCTTCTTCATCCTTCCCTGAAGACAAAGATGAATCCTCATCTTGTATGTTAGCATAGTCACGTTGAGCGCTCGGATCTCTAAAGTCATCCATCGTGTTGGATTTGCTACTCAGCACCTTTTCTGTGGTTCCACTTTCCTCCTCACACTTTGGCTCCTTGGTTAAAGGTGACAAACTTCCTGAGGTTTGGGAACTGTCGCTGGCACGCAGCTGATCCAAACATTCTATGAGTCTGTTTAAGGCTTCGCTTGGGTCCGTTTGGGCTCCTACGCAGGTCGTCTCTTTTGGGGTGGCTTGGCCTTGTTGGTACTGTCTGAGAGAAGCATCACACCCAGGGGCATGTTGAATGTGACGCTCGTATAATCTGCGGTAATCCACAGGATGCATGGCAGCGTGAGGCATGACGTAACCTGGATACTGCATGTAGGAATAAGGGAGCATGTAGGGACGACCAAAATGGAAGGCTGGGGAAGAGAATGAGACTATGCTTAGAAAACACACTCTAACAGGCTGGCTGAGAGTTGCCACCAAAAATAAGCATTACAAGATCAGACTATGTTGTTTCAGAGCCGCAATTTGCACATCACTATTCGCTATCCTATTATACCACTCAGTTCCCCCTAATTTTATCTTGATCAACTCCCACCCATCAGGCAACTCTTCCCCATCATACAATAGGCAAAAGACATCCTTCCTTTCTGCTCTTTGCACACTTCCATATGCATGCGCTCACAAACGCCCAGGATTGGCTAGTGTCTTTGTAGAAACGTTTATTTACTAAACATCTTCCCATACATTATAGATTGCCATGACTTACGTGATCCAGGAAAGCCATGCTGGTTGAATGGTTGATTCATTTGCCATTGATATGTGTAAAACGGCTGCACCGCTGGTTGAACGTAGAAGAATGGCCTGGGATGTTTTCCAGAGCGCTCCCCTGTCGCAGACGTAGACGGTTTGCTTTGTTCTGTTGTACAAACAACATTTTTTTTTACCTCTGTTGAAAACAACGTTTCACTAAAAACAGATGAATGTATAATTATATAACAATAATGTATGTTATACAAGTATTGATGCCTGTTATACTTTATTAATAAATACTTTTCCATTCTTAATACTCTTATGTCTGACAACCAACTTTAGCTTACAATTGTCCAAAATTCATTAAACAAGCCAGACAAAGCTAGAATCTGACTAACCAAACACACCAGACAAATGGACCAACGAGAACCAATTAAATGTCCAATACCCAACTCATTTCATTAAGTCAAACAAGCCTGACCAGACAGAACTGGATTCACCAACTCGGCTTGTCAACCTGACCAGCTTCAACCAGCTAGAACCACCAGATGATGTCCAGTACTTGTCTAATACCATAAGACCAAACGGATCCGGCTGGGCAGAAGTTGCCTGTCTATCTAGGCATATCCTGACCAAACTAGGTCCAAAATCAACTATTACTAATCTGTAGGCATCTAAAACCATTAATAACATCAAATAATAAAATCTAACAGACCTGACCACCCAAAAGCAGCCTAACCAAACCCACCAGCTGGAACCCGCCTGCATGTTTTAAAAACACACCTCAGACACAACTACACAACCCTGATTTCCCAGAGCTATTCTGACCAACCAGACAGATTGTTGGGACTTCCAAGACCCAACCTGTAAGTGGCCAAAACACCTAAATGTCCAATACCCCAGTAATTTCATTAAACCAAACAAGCATAACCAACCAAAATCACCCTGGCTACCTAACTGACTAGCCTTACCAACCAGGGCAGTCAAACCAACTAGACTGCACACATCCAAAACCATAAACACCATCAAATCAAACAGACCTGACCACCTATAAGAAGTCTAACCAACCCAGACATCTAAAAGCAGCCTGTATGTACCCAAAGCCCCTCAAACACAATCCTGACTTACTAGAACCTGCCTAAACAACCAGAAAAGTCAAGTCGATTTGCAAGACCCAACCTATAAGAGGTTAAAGCACCTTAAAATGTCATATCAATAAGCTGGAATCAGCATGACTACCTATAACCAGCCTTACCAACCAGGCCTGTAGGCTTCCAAAACCACTAATACCATCAAATCAGACCACCCAAAAGCAGTGCGACCAACCTGACCAGCTAGAACTGTGTGTATGTGTCCAAAGCCCCTCAAAAACAATCACAACCCTGTCTGACCAACCAGACTAGTCAAGTGGACTTCCAAGACCCAACCTGTAAATGGCCAAAACAGCTCTAATGTCAAATCAAACCAGCAAAACCAGCCTTACTAACCAGGGCGGTCAACCCAACCAGCCTGCAGGCATCCAAAACCACCAACACCGCTAATTCAAACAAGTCTGAACACCCTGACCAAATAAAACCAGCATGTATGTGTTAAAAATGAATTCAAACACAATTAAACAAACTGTATTGCTGACCAACCAGACTAAACAAGAGGACTTACAAGAGATGTACATGACCAAAACACCTCTAATGTCTTATCAAACCTGACTACCTACAACCAGACTTACCAACCAGGACGGTCAACCCAACCATGATGTAGATATCTAAAGAGCATCAAATCAAACAGACCTGACCTCCCAAAAAGCAGCCTGACCAGAATGACCAGCCTGAATGTGTCTAAAAGGTTACAAAGTCTCATCATGTCTTTATAATATACCTCAAAGATTTCACACATGAAAATGTTTCTCACTGTAGTGTTTATAATCGAAACACTTAATTCATAACTTTTATTCACTTCTATTTATGATGACTGCTGATTAAAGTATCCTGTTAACAACATGCTACAAAATTGATTCTCTAGATTAAAATATCGCGATATTTACCGGTATTACAGGATTTTACCGCTTCACACTGAAATATATCGACAGGAGAGAATTCTTTTACTCTGTAAATCTTACAAATCATTTTAACACATTTTACAGATTTAAAAGTGTTTGTACACTGATTAAAACCCCTCTTTTAAAAGAGTTTAGGAGTAATAAACTAGCTGAGAAGCGCATGTCAGTATTAACTCCTGTATTAGTGCAGTAATAAACTGGAGTATTTACCGTCCATCACTCAAATTAGTCAGAAATAAAGTTCCGTTTACAGGAGAATAAAGTTACAGACGGTACATATGAACGGCAGTTTTTTTTCCCACCAGGTTCAAACCAATCGTAAGAGTCAGATGAAGAGTTAAATGTGGAGTTAGAAAAGCGCTAGTGAGCGCTGGAGGTGTGTGTGTGTGTGTGTGTGTGTGTGTGTGTTTATTATCACCACCTGGGAGCACTAATGAACAGACCTGGATCTATACATCACAATGTGTCCATCAGGGGGGACAGGACCAGGACATACTGTCCATTTACTCACTTATTATAAGCCCATGGTTTTATTTAGTAATTGTGATAATAATAATCGTGACTTCCGGTCATTATTTACACACCACATGGACAGAGTTTATTATTTATTACAGGTAAATAATTAAATTATTTATTTTCAAATGATTTAAATGATATTCTTAAATAATAAAAAAATAAAATAAACGTAATTATTCATTTATTTAAAAATAAATTACACGATATATTCTTAAATTAGCTTTAAATTATTAGCTCTAATGAACACTAATTTCATTATTAATCATTAAATATTAATAATATGTAGTCATACACGTGAAATGGATAATGAGTCGTTCGGGAATGAGTCGGCTCTTTGACTCGATTCTTGTAGACGCACACTGAAAGCCGACTGAATGCAACGCGAAGTCATGTTCTAACTTTTTTTTAAACTAGAACTATTTTCCATCGTCCGCAGAACAAATGCATGTCGATTTGGAGGCAGAAGGGGAAGGAAGCGTATAAGAGTCAAAGGAGTCGACACTTACTGGTGATCCGAATCCAATGATCTGACTCACTGAACAGAGCTCTGGAATTCCCACCACCACTAATAAACATTGCTGTACTGCTTCTGTTGTGCTCATTATTAAGCACTGAATACATTTAATAAAATATTATACAAGAATAACCTTTGTCCATAATTTAAAAAAAAAAGCATATAACTGTAATTTTATTCTGATTCTGATGTAAAGGTTGTTTTTCAGCTATGAATGAGTGGCGCCCCCTGCTGGTAAAAAGGCATTCTCCATCTTGTTTATTCCTGCTCTCACACCTCATCCCAGTCAGTCAGTCATTATCTTATCCACTTAGTCCATCAGGGTTGTGGTTTGTCCAAAGCCCACCCAGAATCACTGAGCACAGGGCACCAGTCCATCACAGGGTACCACGCAACCATTCACTCACAGACTTACACCTACGGGCAATGTAGCATATCCAATCACCTGTGTGTTTTTCTGGAGGAAACCAGAGTACCTGGCAAAAACCCATGTGGACATGATGAGAACACACCGAATTCCTCACAGACCGAGACCAGAGTGAGGATTGAACCCACAACCCCAGATCTCAGAAGCTGTGTAGCCACTGTGCCACCCACTCCTATTTCGAATAATCTGTTTTGACAACAGTGGCTCTGTTTTAAACCACACACTATGACCAAACGACTTACACCAGTTCAATCTATCAGTTTCAGTAGAGAAAACTCTGGCAGACCATATAAATGAGATGTTATGAGATGCTTGACTGGGAAGGGATCATTTGCCAGCTGTTCACTAATGGACACTTGACTCACTGATGGAGTGTAGAACTGTTCTGTCCTAGTTTTTCTGTTTATTTTACTCATTGTGCGAAGCCAAAATCATGGTTTTTAGGCTCCCCATTATGGTGATCTTAAGACTGTCCATGTGGGTTCTCAGCACTAGTGACTGCTGTTCAGTTGATGAGAATACAAACAGATGTAGGGCTCCAGGATGTATCAGACAGGTCTGGAGAGCAGATGGAGCCAGGAATCAGTATCACCATGTGTAATACGACTGAGTGGGAGGTGAAGATACGGGACAGAGAAGGGAATACAGAATATTAGTATTAGTCTTTTTATCTAATGGCTACAAGAAATATATACGTGCAGAGAGCAGCCAAAGTCTCTGTCAGGACTAGCTATGACAGCATAACTATAAGTGAGAACCAGAAAGTAACACAAACAATAGGGCACTGTGGGACATAAAGCAGCCAGCCAATCCATTATCAACAAACCTTAATGAACGTGAGAGATTGAGGTGGCGACAGCATCCAAACACACCAGTTTACCAAAACACTATACCTATAAACCCAACAGCTCTGTACCTTTAACGAAAAACTGTAAACAACATGCACACACTAATTGGAAGGCTGTAAATGTGGGGCTTTGTAGGTGAAAGATCTACACCCTGTTGTAGCCTTCATAATTCAAGATATCAACAAATAGCCTGCACCTTTTGTTTGAGGTAGGCATTGTGGATTATAAGAGACTAGACGTTTGCATTTGTTAAACCATAAAACCCATTAATAGTGTAAATAATTTAGATGCTTCCAATTGTATAAACAACGCAGTGGATGGAACAGAATCTTAGTTAGAGAAACACTCATCTGAGTTTGTTATGAGGAACACTCATTTGAGTTACTTAAGACATCTGGAATGTCATGCTGTAAAACACAGAAATCCTTCACCTCGGAATACAAGGTGTGGTACAGTGGTAACATCATTGGGTTCCCATGTGAGAGACCTGGGTTCGATTCCCGGTCTGGGCAGCCAGTC
>JAOVVF010000051.1:659522-670107 GCA_028565595.1 Duopalatinus emarginatus
TGAACACTAGGGGGCAGTGAACACACTTGCCCGGAGCGGGGGGCAGCCCCAAACCACGGCGCCCGGGGAGCAGTTAGCTGAGTTAGATGCCTTGCTCAAGGGCACCTCAGTCGTGTCTTGCCCTGGGTGGGGATCGAGCCCGCAACCTTCCAGTCATGAGACCGGTTCTCTAACCACTAGGCCACGGCTGCCCCCCATTGTTATGTTTATAATAAAGACTCCATCCTTTCTGGTTAGACATTTCACCTACATTACAGCAGCTATAAATGGTCGTTCCCTCTCCAGCCTCTCTTATTTCTTTTTTTTGACAAACTTTTAGCACAATATCAGGCTTCCTACATGACACACCCACTTTCCTACATGACACACCCACTTTCCTACATGACACACTCACTACACCCCAAAAAAAAAAAAAAACCTAACCAGGAGGTCTAATAGGGCTGGTGTAGTGTGTAAGATGCTGGGTCAATGAAGTGAATTGATGCAGGTCAGATCACAGAACCTTGAGATGGGTTTATCACTGGACCTTAACCCTAATCCTCCAATGAGACAGGGGGGCGTTCTTGTTTTAGCCAATGACAGAGAGGGGCGTTCCTGTTTCCAGGAACTCCCCATTAAGTGGCTGCACCTCGAACATACTGAATGGGTGTGTCATTAGGAGTGTTACCATTACCTCAACCTCAACTCTAACTCAAAAACACGCCCACTTTTCTGCCACGCCCACAAACCTGGTCTGTAAAAATCTAACGTTCTTGTCTGTTTAAAAAGTTTTTTTAATTAACTTTTTATATAATGTTTGTAGTACAATTAGTACTTGTCTTAATATATTTTGTTACCATAATTTTGTTGAAATCGACTAATTTAATCCAAAACAATCTTGTAATTCTACTTCCGGTGTACACCTCTACTTCGTCATATTCCACTTCCGGGTCACGTTATTTGCAAAATGGCGGCAACAGTGGCTTCAAACCCTTCACAGTTGCTCCCCCTCGGTAAGAGCATGCCTATAAGCATTATTTCTACATGGTTGACTCAGTGTAATAATGTTCTGTTTATTTATATTGTCATCTCGTGGCTGTGTTTTATCAGTAGTCTGTGTGCTTTGTGCTAACAAAAGGCATATTAGTGGCTGAGTTTCAAATTGTACCGAAGTGCACTACACAGGAAGTCTAAATAATACAGCAATTACAAGTAACACTAGGCCCTAAGTAGTGCTTCAGTGTGTGGTTCAGGACGTAACCCAGAGAAACGCACGTTTCTGTTTCTATACTGTTTGTAAAATAAGTGAGTAGTTAACTGATGTTTATTTATATCTTTAGAATTAAACTCAGCTTCTATTTTAATGTGTCTTATTGTATGTGTTTGGGTTCTTTAAGCTACTTTACTTTTTGGTTTTTTTTGTAGACGTATATTGATGTTTCCTCAGCTTTTAACTTCATATTTTAGCTACCTCAGCTTTACCACACATTTAAACCCACCTCAGGTTTTACCTCAGCTTTTACCTCAGGTTTGGCCTCAGGTTTTACCTCAGGTTTGGCCTCAGGTTTTAACCTTTATAACCTTTTTTTTTCCTCAGCTTATTTTTTTTTACTTTAGATTTTTCTTCAGGTTTCACCACAAATTCTACTGTAGGTTTTTTAACCTCATTTTTTTAAACCTCAGGTTTTACTTCAGCTTTTAACCTCATTATTTTACCTCATGTTTTACTTCAGGTTTACCATAAACTTTGCCTCAACTTTACATTAGGTTTACCACAAATTTTACTTCAGGTTTTACCTCAGGTCTCTGAGGTAAAATATCTGGATGCTAATCAGACATCCACTGTTTTTGTTTATTTGCATTTTTTAAAATAAATTATGCTTAATTGACATCAGTACTTAAATGTTATTGTGAAAATATAAAATTTACAAAGTATGAAGTATGTATGAAACTATATAGATTAGAGAAATGCACTAACATTCCAAAGGTTATAGAACAGGAACAAGTATCATGTAGGCACAGGACCTCAGGTGCAAACTGACCTCTACACCACATCCCAGAAATGCTCGACTGGGCTCATGTTGGGCAAATGTGCTGGTCATACAGTTCATCAGAACTCCAGATGCTGATCAAACCAATTCTGGACAACCTGGCCTCAGTTCATTGTGGGGGTACATGAAGACCATGAAGGACTGCAGGTCACCAAGCAATGAAACGTTTCAATGACCTCACACCAGTATTGGAACCACCATCAGCCCCCATAGTGCCTTATTGAAAACTGGGCTCCATGAGTTTATGGGGTCTGTGCCACATATGAACCCATGTTACGTATACATATGAACACACATTAGCCTGAAATGATTGGTACCATGACACTTTGGGCTAGGCCACATGTTGTCAGTCCTGGAGGGTCCAGTTAGCAAGCTCAGTTACAAAATAACATCAGCAACCTATATGAGATTCCACTATCTCATCTTCTCTGAGCATTCCTAGCATAACACAAAGTAGCTAGTTGGCTTATCTTGGTAATGGTAATGGATGTTCATACTGCTGTTCACTGTGGTGTTATTTGTTTGTACAGAGCTGGTGGATAAATGTATTGGCTCCCGAATTCACATTGTCATGAAGAACGATAAGGAGATTGTGGGAACCTTGCTGGGTTTCGATGATTTCGTCAGTATCCTTTCAGAGTTTACCTGGAATTAGCCTCATTTTACTATTTCCCACCAGTTATTTTTCATGTATGCTAGTTTGTTTGATTTGTCCTTGACCCCGGTGTGTTATCAGACATGGTGCTCGAGGACGTCACCGAGTTGTACGTATATTTTACTAATGACTAATTGTATATTTTCATTGTACACGCTTTTTTACGGTGTTAGCATGTCTGTCGTTCCACAGTGAGATTACACCCGAGGGACGACGGATAACAAAACTGGATCAGATCCTCCTCAACGGAAACAACATCACCATGGTGGGTGCTATTAGTATCCTATTAGTATCCTATTAGTCCCAAGTATATCTGCTGTTCTTTTAAGATTACTAATTAGAGGTGAATGCTAGCATTTGGGACAGAGCCCTGCCTATAAAGGCCAGCATTTTAGTACGAATAGTAGTTAGGGAAAAATGCTGTAAGTCAGTACAAAGCCCTGGAATTAGTGAATACTAATTAGTGTAGAAACCTTTTGGCATGAAGCCCTAAAATGCCTGCCATGCTAGTAGCAATGCTGATTAGGAAAGAACTCTAGTGTTTGGGACAAAGCTCTAAAATGTTTTTTTTTTTTTCTTTTGAGTTAGGTAAGTGCACTAGTTTTTTGGCATAGAGCCCTAAGATGTCTACCATACTACTAAGAACAAAGCCCCAAAGATATTTGCAGTTTTTGTGAGATCACTATTTAGAGGTGAATGCTAGTATTTGGGTCCGAGCCCTGCCTATAAGGGTCAACATTCTAGTAAGGACACTAGTTAGGGAAAGTTGCTAGAAGTTGGAATTGAGTCCTAAAATGTCTGACAATCTAGTAAAAACATTTTTTAGGGAAGTACATGGAGTAGTTTTTGACATGGAGATCTAAAATGGCTGCCACAGGAGTAGGGACACCGATTAGAGATAAACCCCTGTGTTTGAGACAGAGCCCTAAAATATCTGTGGTTCTAGTGAGATGATTAATGAGAGATGTATGGGGACAGGGCCCTAGTAGGAACACTAGTTAGGGGGAAATGCTAGTAGTAGATAGAGCCCTTAATTGGCTGACAGTCTAGTAAGAGCATTAATTAAGGTTGAAGTCATAAAATGGCTGCTGTATTAGTAAGAGCACTGATACATGGAGGAACACTAGTATTTGGGACAGAACTGATGGTTGAGACACTGAGCGGTAAATCACTGAGTAATTAAAGTATATATGCAATAAATAATACTATATGTTTTAATAAATATGTGGTGTGTGGTGGTTATGATGATAAACCTCTGTGTTTGCAGTTAATCCCAGGAGGAGAAGGACCAGAAGTCTGACCTACCTGATCCACATCAGTGTTTATTATTTTGATTTGTTTTGTTTTTTTTTCAGAAATGTCATGTGTTTGAGTGATGTATTATTATTTTTATATATAAAACACGTCCACTGCCTGAGTTAGTGTGACGTCTGATTGCGTATCAGAATGAAGAGTTAAGTTGGTCACGTTCCACTGTGAGCACGGTTCTCTTCTGTTGGTGATAAATAAAGACTTTTATGTAGTCTGAACTTTCCCCAGGTTTTGGTTGAGCTCTTATGTTTCATTCAGTTTTATTGCTGTCTAGTATAAATAGACCCATCAGACATGACCTTCGCACCACCTGCCAAAACGGCTTGTTGAGGCATGGACTTCACAAGACCTCTGAAGGTGTCCTGTGGCGTTAAGACACTAGCCACAGATCCTTCTGTGGATCTTCTGTAGGATCGGATCAGGGAGTTTCGCCTTCACCCACCACACACATCAGCGAGTGTTGGTCTCCAAAAGGCCTGATACTGGTTTACTGGATGTTCTATTTCGGACCACTTTTGGTATGGAGTAACCATTGTATATTGGAACACACCTCAGAAGACTTGCTGTTTTAGAGATTATGCAACACGGTTGTTTAGACATCACAATCCGTTGCTCATCATAGTCACTCAGATTCTTATATTTGCCCATTTTTTTCTGCTTCCAACACATCAATTTTGAGAACCGACTGATAATAGTTTTGTGGGGTGTGTCCCAATATTCAGTGGTTAGTCTATAGTGGTTCAAAGAAGGACAACAAGCAAACCAGTAATGGGGTCATGAGCAGCAAAGGGTTCACGTGTCTGTTTCCCAACCACAGCTTCTAGATATTTGCATACTGAAACCTGATTGGCTCATGTACTGGATGATGTGTTACTATGTCAGAAAGAGGCGGAGTCACAGACTTAATATCAAACACTATGGTTTATTTGTATTGTCATGAGCGTCCTTACAGTGTGTAGTTGTGATCGGTCAGAACAGCATTGCTAACAGGTGAAAAACGAGACAGGTGTATGAGGATGATGCGTCTCGCTCTCAGTACATGCAGGGCTTCTCTTCTCCTTTGGGGTTCACCACCTTCTCCAGGTTCTTACTGATGATATCGTACAGCTCCGCCTGCAGACACGTGAACAGTGTGTTATACTGTTGTATTCCTGTAGTGTGTGTTAATGGACGTGCACGGTATCATATTAGAGTGGAATACAGACGTAATATCCGCGGAGATCCAGTAAGATGACCCGGATCTCGCAGTACGCTGCTTCGTCTTTCTCGTGGACCAGAGAGCGGTAGTCCATCTGTAATCACACGTGACACGTGTTAATGCACGTGTAGAATTACCAAGTATGACGTTATAATACTGAGCTGTTACTCTTACCACATGCATTTCTTTGGAGGCTTTGGCTACTGCGTCACCTCTCTCTGAGAAGTACCTACACACACACACACACACGATACACTCCTGTCACTACAGTGCTCTTTATTTTGTGCAATATAGTTAAATTCTATTTAAATATAAAGACTTAACACGTGAATTTGTTAATACTTGTTAATGTTGGTCTGAAATCCTTCTAGTTTGGTTTTCACAGCTGCAATTCGCTCCAGGATCTTCTCCTGAAAACACAACACATGAAATAAATAATGTACTAGTCATACTGCATCACCTAAGCATGAATCCGCCTTGGAACACAAAATATATTCTATTGACCCCCTTATGTATTCTGTAGTGGCACGAGCGGATCATGGATGCCTGTGAGCTTTCATCTGAGAAGAGGTAGCTGACTGCTAGTGACTCTCAGGTATCATGTGATAGCCTTCACCTTCCCTGGTCGGTGGCTGGTACATTACTGGAGAGTTCCGTTTGATGACTGGGAATTGGACAGGCCCAAATTGGGAAGTAAACTACAGGGTAAAAAAAAGTGCTTGGACCTTTTTTTAAGTGGCCCCTTGATGTATGATTAAGCCTAAAATCTTAAATCTATTTTTAACAAGTAATTAATTAGAATATCGACTGGTTTCATCTTCTACAATTACAATCACTTAACTTGCCCAGCTGATGAAGGTGTGACGGTTCCTCAACCTGAGTGACCTCACCCCAGTGATTTGCATGGGAATGTTTTTCAATCCCACTCGTGCAGATAGGATTTAGGACACATTTAGATGGTTTTATTTTCCAAAATAGATACAAACCAGTAGCCAAAGGTACTAAAGATAATCGAATGGACGTAAAAATTTCCCATGGGATTTTAGTCCTGAACACTTCTAGTCTCAGCCTTCTGCCTTGTTAACCTTTTGTTTTAGAACACATTATCCTTTCTTTCTGAATTAGGTATATGTAGTTATAATCATAACAGCAGTGTATAGTGAAGGGACAGAAAGACCAGCACACCACTGTAATACTTGGTAGATTCTCCATGAGCTTGTGGAAATATTCTGTATGTAATAAATACAGACTTCTACCAGACTTCCTCCAGAACGCCCCACAATTCTGTTGTGTTCTGAGGTGGAGGATTTGTGTTCCACAGCACATTGCATTTCATCCCAGATGTGTTCAATAAGGTTGAGTTCTGGTGACTTAGGTGGGACTGAAAAAAAAACCCAAACTCAGATGAGTCTTCCTCTAACTGTAATTTGGCGTCTCTAGACGTGTATGGAGGTGCATTGTCCTGTTAGAAGAGTGATCTTCAGTAAGTCTTCAGTGATCTTCAAGATACTGTATGTAGTATATATTATAAAAATGTAACAGTTGGACACTGTTACTAGTTTTATCCTAAGTCAAAGAAAACCCCTTCTGATTTAGGCCTCGTCCACACTGGTGAATACACATCCTGTATATATTTAAGAAAATGTCTAAGGTGCAGCTTTGGAGAACAAATAAAATCTCTATTTTTGCAAAAGCATCAACAGTATCCGTATATGAAGGGCAGGACACATGCACTCTGTCCTCAGTCTCTGGTTTATAACGCTGTCACATAAACAGACCTGAATTGCGACTCCAAAGTCGTTTCCATCCTCGATCTTCGGAATCAGCAGTGAAATCCAGCAGGAAACCTACACAATAAGGACACATGAATTGTGATGACTGATTAATAATGACTGGATCCACACACACACACACATCACAGTATTTCTGCTGGAGCTCTGTCTGACTGGATATCCAGCTGATTAGTTCAATTAGTTGAAGACTCACAGTGATGCAGGTCTCTTTAAGACCGGTGATCTCAGGCTTCACCACATCCAGCAGCTTCGTGATCTTCTCGTTTCCTTTGATGAAGCCACAGATGGGACCTTAACAGGAAAAAAAACATGCAACTAATTAGGTAAAAAACTGAAGAATGTTCAAGAGAGCTGCAGAGATGTAGGAATAGTCTTACGTTTCTTCTTCTTCTCCTCGTCTTCATTCTTATCTGTCTCCATTTCCTGTTTGAAGAAAAAGTAAGACAGAAGTGAGAGCCACACTTTAAATGATGTGAGACAAATAAATTACAGGAGCTACTAGGATTAGTGACGCTAACCTCCTCTTCAGGGCTAGGAGGATCAGGAATGGGAATATCGAGCGGTGCGTGAAGGGAAGACATATCGGAGATGCAGAGTTCTTCCTCCTGAAACAGAGAACAACATGAGCGCTGGACACTGGTAGGTGATGCTGCAAAACCCCAATGTAAATACTACAATTATAACACCAGTTACCGGAATAATACTGCAATATGTACTTAAAACAGACTGCAGTATTTATCTGAATCAGATTAGAGTATTTACCTGAATCAGATTAGAGTATTTACCTGAATCAGATTAGAGTATTTACCTGAATCAGATTAGACTATTTACCTGAATCAGATTGTCCAGCTGGGAAATCTTCTTTGGAATATGGTTAGAGAAAAGATCTTCTGCCTGAATGTAAAGATACGAACATAAATATAAAACAACAGTCAAATAAAAACATTCAAATAAAAAATCTAATCGAAACAACAAGTATATAATATATATAATATAAACTTATATATATTAACATGTTCTGAAATGTTCAGTACCTTCTGATAAAGTGAATGGCGGTAGTTCTGAACCTGCAGAGAGAAAATATGAAACACTCATTAATGAATTACACACTTTAAAGTGTTATGTGATTACACTGTGTGTGTGTGTGTGTGTGTGTGTGTGTGTGTGTGTGTGTGTGTGTGTGTGTGTGTGTGTACTATTTCCAATAGAAAGTAAAAGTAAACCTCATAAATCTGCTAGTCATTGTGGATTAGGTTTAGTGTAATGTGTATTTAGGCTCCTAGTGTGATCAACATTAAAGATTTAATTTACTTTTCTTTTAAGTTTAGTGTAAAATCTAGATTTAAGGATTTAACTTTAAGTTAGATTTCTAGTGGAGCTTTTAGGTTCTGTTAAAGTTTGAGTGAATTCTGTATTTTGTCTTTGTCTTTATTGTCTATATTTGTAATGTAGGTTACTCATAGTGTAGGTAAAAAGTTGAATCATGTGATAGTTTTGTCTTATTTAGGTGAAAGTTTTAAGTTCAGGTTTAGGATTATAGCCAAGTAAAAATTACACATGTTTGATTTAGTTTTTAAGGTCTAAATCTGCTGTTGAATTCAACTTTATTTTACTTTTTTATTTATGTGAAATCTCTGATTCAGATTGAGGAATAGAACCATCTTTAGGATCTGTTTTAATTTTGGTAAAAGCTGTAAAATATTTTGGGTTTAAACGCTGATTTATTTAGTTTACATTAAATCAAAGTTATATTGCTTTATATTAAATACAGGAGGTTTACCTTAAAATAAATTTGATATTTAAACAAAGTTTGGTTTGATTTTGAATTGAAGCGGTGTGATAAATTCAGGTTTAATTTAGTTTCAGTACATTTTCAAGGTTTGCTTTGGTTTTATTGCTAATGCTAACCTTAGCATTATAGCTAACCTCAGTTACCCTAAGCTAAACCTTTGTTTTTGATTTAATTATTCTTATTTTTTTTAAACAAAAAAGAGATTCTCACTTTCCTCACATGGAGCAGGCAAATGTGCCCATAAGGTCAGTATGATCAGACAGGCCTGTCCTCCCCAGTAAGACATAAAAACATGTCCCCTCAAACACACTCTCTCCGAGACACACACACACACACACACGTACTTGTATCATTATCATCATTCTGAGATTTCACACTATTTTGAAAATCAAATTAAAACCCAAGGCTAAAGTTGTAACTATTAATGTTTAAAATTAATTTTAATATATAAATAAACACAACCCCAAACTGACCCTCAGTAAAAGTTGTCGGTTCTTTTTTTTTTTTTTTGTAAGCATGAAGTTTTCCTCATGGGAACCAACAAAATGTCCTCACAAGGTCAAACTCACCACCTATTCCTATCCTTGTGGGGACATTTTTGTTCGGTTGGTCCCCAAAAAGCAACGAAACCCCGCCCACAGGTCGGTCCAAACGGCTGTCGGTGTTAATTGCGGTGTTAATTAAAGTGTGTGAGAGGCAGTATGAGTGTGTGTGAGTGTGTGAGTGTGTGTTTGAGTGTCTCACCTTGAGCTCGTTGTCGCGGCTGATCTTGAACTTGGCCATTTTGAGGTGTTTGTCGAGGTGTAAGTCTGATGGAGATGAACGCAGTGAGACGAGCTGAGGGACTTTTCCGACTGCTTCCTCTTACACTTTCGCTTTCATTTAGCTCCGCCCAGGTGTGCCTTAAGGTGGACTGTCAACTTTTATATGTATAAAGTTATAAAAAAAATGTTATCATTTGTCATATTATTTCTAAAATATTGTGGTAAAAACGTTGAAAGTAGAAAATTCACTTGGTGTTGATTTTTTATATGTAAAATTATAACATTTCAGGTTTTAATCTGGTCCACCTTAAATGCAAAAAACACCTTAAAAACCTGTTATTGTTAATGGCAGTTGTTTGTCTGTCTGTCTTGGTGTTTGTTGATGTCTTCATGTTAACATGTTAATAAATACATAGTTAATACATAAAAAATAGAATGAGAATATAAATACAATAATAATAATAATATTGTGATACATGGAACAAATATATGTGGACAAATGGGACATTTTAGTGTCAATCAACTCTCTTACCTGAACACACTGACCTGTATCAAATATTTGGAATATTCAACATGTGCAACCAGCAAGAAGAAAAGTAGGAAGAAGAAGAAGAAGAAGAAAGGTAAGTTCTCTCTTTTTAATGCTTTTATGATGTTGAGTGTTTCAAGTCAATTCCATTTTATTTGTATAACACTTTTTACAATTGTCCATGCCGAAAGCCGGTGCTAGTAATAGCGAGGAAGACACCCTGAGATGTCAAGAGGAAGAAACCTTGGGAGAAATCATACTCAGTAGGGAACCCGTCCTCATTTAGGTGTTTAGTCAAATGTCTTAATTTCACAATAATCCAAAATTAATATATTTTTAAGTGCTAAATATTGCACGCAATTGTGAAATCCTGAGCAAAAATGTGTAAAGTTCTATACAAAGTTGTGTGTATATATATATATATATACACTGCTCGAAAAAATAAAGGGAACACTTAAACACCACAATATAACTCCAAGTAAATCAAACTTCTGTGAAATCAAACTGTCCACT
>JAOVVF010000051.1:719339-721839 GCA_028565595.1 Duopalatinus emarginatus
TGAGAGATGTTCTAAGACATTTAGAGATGTTCTAAGATATTTACAGATGTTCTGAGACATTGAAAGATGTTCTGAGATGTTTAGAGATGTTCTGAGACATTGCGAAATGGTCTGAGATGTTGAGAGATGTTCTAAGACATTTAGAGATGTTCTAAGATATTTACAGATGTTCTGAGACATTGAAAGATGTTCTGAGACGTGTAGAGATGTTCTGAGACATTGAGAGATGTTCTGAGATGTTTAGAGATGTTCTGAGACATTGAGAAATGGTCTGAGATGTTGAGAGATGTTCCGAGACTCTGAGAGATGTTCTGAGACATTGAGAGATGTTCTGAGATGTTTAGAGATGTTCTGGGACATTGAGAGATGTTCTGAGATCTTGAGAGATGTTCTGAGACATTGAGATATGTTCTGAGACGTTCAGAGATGTTCTGAGACATTTAGAGTTGTTCTGAGACATTGAGATATGTTCTGAGACGTTCAGAGATGTTCTGAGACATTTAGAGTTGTTCTGAGACATTTAGAGATGTCCTGAGATGTTGAGAGATGTTCTGAGACGTTGAGAGATGTTCTGAGACTTTTAGAGAATTTCTGAGACATTGAGGGATGTTTAGAGACATTGGGACGTATTGAGATGTATAACCTGAGTATGAGGAAGATGAGCACGACAGGAGTGCGCAGTACAAAGAAACTGACACCTAGCTTCACGCATCAGTCATTGTGGTGCAGTGTGCTGACTTGTGATCAGTGGAAGTGACTTGTGACACCACTTGCACTTTGTGTGCACTTTTTTCTCCGCCTACTTCAGTGGTGAGGAAGTGATGACGAGTGAATGTCTTCCGACTGCATGTTCTGAATGAAGTGACTGTATGCAATTATCACCTTAAACACACACACACACACACACACACACACAGAGAAACTGACACGATTAACACACGGGTCAGAGATTTCACATCCAGGAACCCTGTCCAGGGCAGAAGAATTTCCACAGACCCCGAATGACTCACATTGAACACGTTCTCTAGTTTCTTTTCTTGGAGCAGAAATAGCACATGAGCTCATGATTATTACACGTTCTGCCCCTGCCTTGTTAGCATGATCTGACTAGCCTAGTGAAGCAACCACTATGCTAATGCTAAGATACACAGATCAGCTATAACAGCTGGAGTAAACGTTACTGATCCCATTACAGTGGCACCTGTTAAAGGGGTGGGGGACACAGTATTAAACCTGACTGTGATGTCTAGACGTCTGGGTCGGATCATGTCCAAATCAGCAGGTCTTATGGGGTGTGTCCCAGGATACAGTAATTAATCCTAGGAAGGACAACCGGTCACAAGTTTTACACTCCTCCAGTTACATGTTTGCGTTTCCTACATGTTTGTGTCTCCTACATGAATGTGTCTCCTACATGTTTGCGTCTCCTACATGTATGCATCCCCTACATATTTGTGTCTCCTACGTATTTGCATCTCCTAAATGTTCGTGTCTCCTACATGTTTGCGTCTCTTACATGCTTGTGTCTCCTACATGTTTGCGTCTCTTACATGTTTGCGTCTCCTACATATTCGCGTCTCCTACATGTACGTGTCTCCTACAAGTTTGCGTCTCCTACATGTTTATGTCTACTACATATTTGTGTCTCCTACACGTTTGCGTCTCCTACATGTTTATGTCTACTACATATTTGTGTCTCCTACACGTTTGCGTCTCCTAAATGTTTGCGTCTCCTACAAGTTTGCGTCTCCTACATTTTTGCGTCTCTTACATGTTTATGTCTACTACATATTTGCGTCTCCTACATATTTGTGTCTCCTACATGTAGCATCTCCTACATGTTTGCGTCTCCTACATGTAGCATCTCCTACATGTTTGCGTCTCCTACATGTTTGTGTCTCCTACATGTTTGCGTCTCTTACATGTTTGCGTCTCCTACATGTTTGTGTTTCCTACATGTTTATGTCTACTACATATTTGCGTCTCCTACATGTAGCATCTCCTACATGTTTGCGTCTCTTACATGTTTGCGTCTCCTACATGTTTGCGTCTCCTACGTATTTGTGTCTCCTACAAGTTTGTGTCTCCTACAAGTTTGCGTCTCCTACATGTTTGTGTCTCCTACATGTTTATGTCTACTACAAGTTTGTGTCTCCTACAAGTTTGCGTCTCCTACATGTTTGTGTCTCCTACATGTTTATGTCTACTACATGTTTGTGTCTCCTACATGTTTATGTCTACTACATGTTTGCGTCTCCTACATGTTTGCGTCTCCTACATGTTTGCGTCTCCAACATGTTTGTGTCTCCTACACGTTTGCGTCTCTGACATGTACAGCAGTTTTACCCTTTGTCCCGCGTTACACAATTCTGTCCCTCTTTTTTTATTCGACCCTACCTAACTGAAAATAAAAACACGGACATGTCCATTGATCGGCTTTGGTCCAATAGCTCAGATGAGAACAATAAAATCGACAGTCGACAGAGTCGTATGTCGGTCA
>JAOVVF010000051.1:726839-734248 GCA_028565595.1 Duopalatinus emarginatus
TTTTTTCAGGACTGAATTATAAACTGTTTCCTTTCAGTAATGAATTACAAACCATTCAAATTCAGTTCTGAACTGATTTTATTTGGTACTAAATTATAAACAATATATTTTTTAGCACTGAACTCTAAATCCAACCTCAGTACTGAATTCCAAACGCTTTCTCGTCAATACTGAATGACATACAATTTACATTCAGTACTGAAATCTGAATTGTTTATTTTTATTACTAAATTTGAAACAATTACAGACAACAATTATTTACAGTTATAAACAGTTCGTTTTCAGGACACAATTAAAAACAGTTTACA
This sequence comes from Duopalatinus emarginatus, assembly GCA_028565595.1. Classification (NCBI taxonomy): domain Eukaryota; kingdom Metazoa; phylum Chordata; class Actinopteri; order Siluriformes; family Pimelodidae; genus Duopalatinus; species Duopalatinus emarginatus. Next base: position 727,148 of record JAOVVF010000051.1, read on the forward strand.
TTCAGTACTGAATTCTAAAACCGTTTCTTTTTGGTACTAAATGATAAAGATTTAAGTTTCAGTACTGAATTCTGAACAGTTTATATCTGGTATTGATTTGTAACTCCTCATCTACATTCAGTGTAGTGTAAGATTCAGTGTAAGTGTTTTTTCTCCACTGAGAAAAACTTTCAAACACATGATGTAACTAAATCAAGCTTTAATCTTCAGCTGACTCATTTTAAACAATTTCATCCACAATGTGGCCATAAACCGAAGAGAAATCAGCATTCTGTACTAATCAGTATATGTATCATGGGATTAAGTGTGTGAGTGTGTGTATGCTCACTGACCTCAGAGCCATATGTCTGGACCACATGACACAGCATGAGGAAGGAGATGTCAAACAGCAAAGCCCGCACTGAGGCGGATTTAGCTATTAAAAGAAAAAAAAAAAAAGAAACACATGCAGATGATGTTGATGGTGAGTGATAAAAATGTACTAAATATTTATCTAGAATATTATCAGAAAGAGCTGGTGAACTTACATCCTTCACCACTGATATGTTTTGGAAACTCGTTTAATCTGTAAAGAAAAAAAAAAAAAAAACACCACAAAATTACATTAATCTTTCCATCACTGATTTCTTTAAAAAAAAAAAAAAAAAAAAAAAAAAAAAAAAAAAAAAAAGGTTCCACTGATTTCTGAATTCTGATTTTCATACGTTTAATTTATAGTATTAAATTCTAATACATTAATGTGCAGTAATGGAATCTAATAAGTTTATTTCTAGTACTAAATTCTAACACATTTATTTTAAGGAATGGATTCGAAGAAATTAATTTTAAGGAATTTATTCTAATAAATTAATGTCTAGTACTAAATTCTAATAAGTTCACTTATTAGTGACCACAAGTGGATCTAATAAATCCACTACTGGATTTTAATAATTTTATTAAAAATAATGGATTTATAAAAAAATTATTTCTAGTCCTGAATTCTAAATAATACATTTTACAATACTAGATACTAATGAATAGATTTCCACTACTGGATACTACTAAATTAATTTCCAGTCCTGAATTCTGATAGTTCTAATGAGTTATTTTTCAGTACTAAATTCTAATCAATTCATTTTCAGTATTAAATTCTGTTCAATTAATTTCCAAAATGAACCGTATTCCATTAATGCCAGTTAATCAGTTATTTTCCAGTACTGAATTCTGATCAATTACCTTTTCAGGACTGAACTCTAATTGACGAGTCCTCAGAATCGCCTTCTAATCGACCATGTTGATTTTTAAGCAGCACATTTGAACAAAGATCTCTCTGTAAATGACCTGATCTTACTTGATGAACTTGCGAGCGAATGATTTGAGTTTTCCGGTAGCTGCAGCAGCAGCCAGCAGCAAATCCAAACTCTTTCCTGAAAGCATGTGGCCCAAGACTCCCAGCAACCCTTCGGGGGATTTGGAATGATCGGCATCCACAGTCTAGACAAGGACACACACACGTCATTGGTTGTAAAAACACCTGCATGCCATTGTTGTCTGAAAGTCATCCCTCAGGCAGCGTTCACCTGCCCACTGCCGTTTCCATATATTTACAGTAAAAATATTCATTTTACATGTTTGTTTTTCTGCCTGAACATGTACAGGCATTCTGTATGAACACTGTTTCATTAGAATAAAAAACCCACACCACAAAAGCGTCAGCAACCTGACCTGCACAGTGAAATGACGTGAAACATGAACTGTGTTCACCTGGTAAAAAAAAAGTGTTTGTCTAATGCCTCTATTATGAAGAACTAAGACTTCCTAATGTAGAGCAGGTTTCATTATTTTATTAGTGTTTTATATAATAAATACATTAATAAATAGGTATAATCAAATCTAACAAGTCAGTCACGGGTACTGAATTAGAACCTGTCAGTCTTGGGTACTAAATTTTAACCAGTCTGTACTGAATTCTCAGCCGACAGTCTTCACTACTGACTTCCAACAAGACAGTCTTGGCTACTGAATTCTAACCAGTCAGTCTTTAGTACTGAATTCTAACTAGTCAGTATTTAGTACTGACCTCCAATCAGTCTTGGGTACTGAATTCTAACTAGTCAGTATTTAGTACTGACCTCCAATCAGTCTTGGGTACTGAATTCTGACCAGTCAGTCTTTAGTGCTGAATTCTAACCAGTTGTTTTTTGGTACTGAATTTTAACCAGTCAGTCTTTGGTACTGAATTCTAACCACATGCTGTAAAAGTAAAGACCTTTAGTATGTTGGTGACGGTCGGCTCGGCGCGTAGTATGAGGCCCGGGTTCGGCTGGATGTTGGCATTCTCTGCTGTTTTCAGCTTCGGGGCGTATTCCCTGTCCTCAGCCCTAAAAGATCACATCAGATTAGACGGTGAATTAAGGTATGTGGAAAAAGAGGTGCACAGCAAAAAAAGTGAAATTAGTAACAAGTTGATGTACCTCTTAGCGGTGAGGGTGGCCATGTTGGATTCGGACAGCAAGCAGAGTTTATGGCACTCCTGGAGCAGCAGACTCAGGCAGTCACAGCTACACACACACACACATATTCCGTAAGAAATGGCTATACAACCGTCAACACAACATTAAAAATGTGTGTATTGTAAAACTACGTTGTTAATTTTCTCGTACTTGCATCGCTGGTCAGCTTTGTCCAGCAGTGGTGTGAACTTCAGGAGATACTCAAACGCTATGTTGACTTCCTCCATGAAGTCCTGAAGTATAACACAAACACAAAAGAGGTGTGTGTGTGTGTGTGTGTGTGTGTGTGTGTGTGTGTGTGTGTGTGTGTGTGTGTGTGTGTGTGTGAGGATCAACCTCGTTCCCAGCTGGTTTGCAAGAATTTAAAGCGTTAATAGCAGACTAGAGAGTGCAGCATGAAGAAGTGATGTTACTCCTACCTTCTCACCCTGAGGATACTTCTTTAACCTCAGCAGAACCTGAGGAATCTGAAGACACCAACCACAACATCAGAACCACGACTTGGTGCGGTTGTTCGATATTTTGCTTATGATCAATAAAAACCGAAAGCGGACCTTGAGGAACGTGAAGGCGGTCCATTTGAGCTCCTCGGTGCCTTCTGGAGACTCGATGAGGCCGGTGAAGCAAGCTTTCCAGATCTCCAGGACAAACAGCGGCGCCGGGATGCGCTGGAACAGGGAAAAACAACAGGTCACATGACCGTATGAGAACTACGAGAACATAGAGAGCCGAGGTCAGGTCCTACCTGTATCCTCTTGATCATCATGAGCTGCTCCACTAGTGGCTGCATCTCACCGGTCAGGTTCATGGTCCCTTCTAGCATGATGAAAGCGTGGACTGATGGGAAGGACACCTGGACAGGCGGCTCAGACTGGACGCTCAGCATCTGAGGGACACTGAAGCGATCGGAGATGATTTGTTACACCAGGGCTTGGGTTAAATTGCAACACACAAGGCTCAACTTCCTACCTCTTGACCAGCATCACACACTCTTCCAGCTTGCTCTTCAGCACCGGATTGGCCACGCTGCCCAGGTTCTCCGTCAGCTTTATTAACGCTTGCTCCATGTTGCTCCAGGAAGCTGTACAAACAGCAGCCACAGTTATGCACCGGACAGTGTTTTAGTTTTGCCAGATTAGGTGCACAAACATACCTTGCTCCTCCAATCGGGCGATGTGCATCAGGGCTCGGTTCTTGGCCTGCTGCAGAAGCTTTTCCAGGCGCTCCTGGCAAGCCCGGAGACTGGCGTCGCCCGCCGGAACAGCGCTAGGCTCTTTGAGCTTCTCGCAGTACCAGGCGCAGCCCTGGAGGAGCCACACGACTGCCCCGAGCAGAGCCCGACACAGGGCGATACACTCCTCCGCTTTACCGTGGCAGCTACGGCAGACATGTGCAAAAATGCGGATTTGTTACTATAGTGGCCGCTAACAGACAGAGGTGACGCGAGACGTCCGGCCTGATGCAGGTTCGTACCTGAGGCGGCTGGAAAACATGTCCATAATCTCCAAGAGCGACTTGACGCAGAGTTCTCGGGAGAAATCGTCGAACTGGGGAGGGGGAAAAAACGAGTCTGTCATCACGCACGCAAACGCAATGAGAGAAACGCTACCGTAACAGTCGACTAGCGGATCAGTGCGGATCTGATATGTATTTAATGACAGACGGTTCACATTTCTCCACATTACTGCTCTCATTGTGGCAGATATAAAAAACACGGAGGTGTAGGACGAGCACTGACCTTACTGACGGCAGTGAGGACGCTGGAGTAGGACACCATCTACAGGACAGAAGAGGAAAAGCAAACACAAGGGTTGAGACTTCTGACGAGTTTTGCAGTCGTTTACGTCGTTTAAATCAAAACAAAACAAAATCCTACCAAGTATTAGACTGGTGTCCTTCAGTGTATATATTTTAAATAGAAAAATACACAATTATTTATTTATTTTGGTTTGGACTTTCCTACAATATTTTCTAGCGACCTCGTTGGCTTGTATATAGTAATTTAAACATTAACATGGTCTTTTTTTTTTTGATGGTCCCACAAGCTTCATACCCATGTGAGACGCCCAAAGGGTCACATTTAGCCACAAAAGAGGTACATTTCTATTTTTAATTAAAAGGCAAAAACAATTTAGAAATAAAGCATTTGACGACACTGTAAAAAAGAAAAAAATATTTTTCTATTTTGTAGTGATTTATATTGTAGACATTTTGGGGCTATTTCAAAAAAGACAGAAAAATAGACAACCAGCTCCACCTGCTGGTAGTTAGTCAAACACATTAATTAATTAATTAATTAATTAATTAATTAATTAATTAACCGGCACAATTTTTCAACAATCGCAGGCGTTTACCAACCTGGGAACTGATGGCGTATTTCAGATAGGAGAGAATCAGCGGGTTTGGAGACGGTCCGATCATGGCCTGCTCTAACAGGGCTTCTGGACGGGGAGACAAAAGAACGCTGATTAGCAGGAAAAACATCTGGAATCCGCAACAAACCTCATGGTTTCATGAGCACCATGTAGGGTTTACTACACTGCTATGTTACGTTACGTAACCTGTGTAGTGACCAGCCATGGGCTTGTGGTTAAGGAATCAACTGCTCCCCCGGGTGCTGCGGATAGGCTCCGCCCACCGCTATGGTCACGCGTGTGTGTGTGTGTTTGACCACACAGATGGGTCAAACGCGGTGGTCAATTTCACCGTACAGTGGTCAGTGAGTGGTTCACTTGCACTTTCATATAGTACACAGCAAGCAATTTTGGGGCATATAAAATGTTGCAGCATGTTAGAGTATTACAACATGACTGTGAATGGACTTACGAATGTCATTTGGTAAGAACTGGCCACTCGTGAAGGTGCTTGGACCCCGCAGAATGCTCCATGTGGCCGGATTTAGGGGTCCAAGCACCGGAGGAGTAAAACTAGAAGTTTTATTAGGATTGTTATTATTAAATATAATACTGAAACATGTCAGTTGTTGTAAAAGAAGTTGCCATTTTTTGGCTCCGCCCACTCATCATGGCCCACGTAAGTTCCGATTCTCAAAATGTAGCTAAAAAGCGAAACCCCCGACTCGTGGGTGATTATCCAGACTGAGCCTACAGACCTGCGAGGTTGGGGTAATCCCACGTGGTGCCCTTGGGGCAGTTCTTCTTGATGTTGACGGCCCATTGGTAGTCGCTCCAGCGCTCCTTCCACGCCTGCAGGATGGCTTGCTTCAGGTTCACCATCTTCAGATTGCGCATAAAGGAAACCTGAAAGGAAGGAATAACAGGGCGCTGAGGAAACTGTGAAGGTGTTTGGACCCCCCGCAGATCGCCGCATCTGACCAAAAGCTCCCGGGTTCGACGAGTTCGGGCTGAGATGCCCCTGAGCAAGATACTTAACCCCAAACTGTTCCCTGGGCACTGTGGATAGGGGCTGCCCCCCTGCTCCAGGCAAAGGCGTTCACTGCCCCCTAGTGTTCAGTAGTGTGTGCGTGTTTTACTGCATGGGTCAGTTCACTTTCACTTAAAACCCACTCTGTTAGTTAACGGTCTACAAGACGACGAATGTCGCGTTGTCGAAGGTCGAGGCCGAGTTGGAGACTGACCCGTCTGAGACGAGTGAACTCGAGGATTAAAGCCCTGCTGCATCGCTCTGTTCAGGTAGAGACAGTCGAACGGCATTGTGGGTAACGTAGGAAACCATTCAGCAACAAAATGGTGAAGAAATTAAAAAAGAAAAATAAAACTGATTATAAAATCCATCTTGGATGCTGATGAAGATTTTAAAGACTAAGGGACACCTTATTTATGTTAAATAAATATAAAAAAACTGAAGTCAAGTCTGAAGTGTATCTTTATTTATTTATTTATTTATTTATTTACAGTGTGTCAGGGTTGATGATGCTAACTGGTGGCCACAGGATTGTTTCATTTGTTAGCTACAACTAACACACCTGAGCTGGTTTTAACTTCTAAACTCATGTAGTTAGCTGGATTAATTAAACCTGACTAAACTCCATTACATTTAAAATACCTCAGGGTTAGCATGCTAGCGGCTAACGCAGTAAAATAAAGGATACATTTCATCATTTCAGCAGCATCTAATCATTATATTTTATTTATATTAGCTTTATATTAAAATCCGCATTGCATAACGGATTCTTACCTGATTAATTCCGTTTATTTCGACATAAGAATACGCTTAACTCCTGGCTTTTTACTTGATTCACACAAGCGTTGTAGTTTCCACACCCGTATTCCGCCTCCTCTGAAATGATTGGTCATCGCATTGAGAAAGTCTTTAGAATTAACCAATGATTTTAAAGTGTCATTGAACATCAAGTAATGATAGCCAATCATGGAGTAGAATAATTTCTTTCGGAATACGGGTAGAAATTAGGAATCACAGTTTGTATACAGCTTCGTATTTCGCCATTTTGAAAGTAATGTCGTTGCATGTGATTGGTCAATGGGTGACTCAGTGACTCAGTATCGGGAAAGCCTATTGGTCAATTTAACCTGCGCTTTTTTCTGATTAATTACGGTGTGTGTGTGTGTGTGTGTGTGTGTGTGTGTGTGTGTGTGTGTGTGTGTGTGTGTGTGTGTGTGTGTGTGTG
>JAOVVF010000051.1:734348-765252 GCA_028565595.1 Duopalatinus emarginatus
TGTGTGTGTGTGTGTGTGTGTGTGTGTGTGTGTGTGTGTGTGTGTGTGTGTGTGTGTGTGTGTGTGTGTGTCTGTTTTTGTGTGTGTGTGTGTGTGTGTGTGTGTCTGTCTGTGTGTGTCTGTCTGTTATTGTGTGTGTGTGTGTGTGTGTGTGTGTGTGGCTGTTGTGTGTGTGTGTGTGTGTCTGTCTGTTAGTTATTGTGTGTGTCTGTATGTGTGTGTCTGTCTGTTATTGTGTGTGTGTGTGTCTGTTAGTGTGTGTCTGTTATTGTGTGTGTGTGTCTGTTAGTGTCTGTCTGTTATTGTGTGTGTGTGTGTGTGTCTGTTAGTGTCTGTCTGTTATTGTGTGTGTGTGTGTGTGTGTTGTTGTTATTATGACATTAAAGTGAACTCTTTGCCTTCTGTATTTGAACAGTTCAGTTTATTCCCACAAGGTGGCACTAAAACACACCATTATGTCTGTCACCCAGCATGACCCCCTCTTCTGACCCCTCAGTGCAGTGAAACACACACACACACACACACACATATACACTAGTGAACATTGGGGGATTCCCAAGTTGCCCCCGACACAATAAACACACATTTCTACATCAGATTTTTTTATTATGACTCAAAAATTTATTTTCATTTGTGTTTCATAATCTTTTTAAAAAACCTTTATTCAGCCGAATAAGTGAAGATAATATCAGTGCCTAAAGTATTTACATCTATACACACGAGGAGGAATTCATTCATCAATCATAATGCTTGCACCGCGACTGGGAGGTCAGTAATTTCTGTCCGTCTCCGTCGTGTCCGTCGTCCTTCTTGTCCCTTTGGACGCCGTTCTGCTTCTCCGTCCTGTCTCGTCCGCCCGATGAGAACGGCAGGACGGTCTTCTTTTTGACGACGCGGGGCTCCGCATCCTCGTCGCGTCCCTGAAAGACACATTGTCGATCAGGCAAGACAGGTATGGGGGTAGAAAGTATGTCTGTGAAGACATGACACACCTCGTCCGAGTGATCGGAAAGGCTCTGATACGGCTGCGATGACTCCTTCCTGCTGGACCTGCTGTTGGTTTTCAACTCCTCGTCCTTCCAAAAGAGAAACACTGCGTTATACAATATGTAGTGGACCTACTTGTGTAGTCAATTCAAGAGGAACTATTCCAGTAGGGTGCCTCAAGATCTTAGCCCCCCTAATTACACCAACAGTGAGTTAACCTCTGAGAGAGACTTGACTGGGGATTGGCTGGAGCTTTTCGGAGAACCGGAGCCCCTGATTCTCTCAGTCAACCAGGAGAAAGACACAAACGGAGGAGCGGAGGTACGCGAGGAACGGCTTTCTGCTCCGTCAGTCTCCCTGCAACCAACCAAGCGAGCGATATGAATAAACAAATCCACGCCAGTGCACACGTGTGTATCCGCAGGCGTGTTCATAGTGTGTGGATAGCGTACCGGTTTTCTGCCGCGTGTCTGTTGGCTCGCTCTCGTCTGACCTTCCCGTACGTGCGCCGTAAAGTGACCCTGTGCAGATGAACACAAGATGTGGAACTTGAATTAGGTACAACAGCAAGCAACTTTTTATCTATTTACAATTACAGTTCGTGGCATTTGTGGTGTTATTCCATAACCTCACACTCCTTGACGTTGTGTTTCTTATGAGTAATCCTTCTGTACTGACCCGAGGTCCAGGAATCGCCTTCTGGTCTTCTTGTCCAGCAGGACCGTCGGGCTGCTCGGCTCATCCGAACCAATGTCACGACTTTCATCTGAACACACATAGTTGAACTGTGTCATTAGTGTATATCACTAGTCAGAATTCCTTTTATTAATGGAAATAATGTAGTGAACTGCATATTTAGACACATACCCCTACTGTAAACCACGCCCCTATCTGTCTTTTACATTTTCATATTTGGTCTCAATGCCAACCGTGTATGTCCATCCCCATATTCACTAAAACATCTTTGTGTACAGACCTGGTAACAAAAAATGGTCAAATCAACCAGTTCCATTCGATTGCTGGTCCACCTCCCCTTGACTAGACACCATCCGTTATTCTATTGAATGGCCCGTTTGACTTCCATTAGACATTTGACCCCAGAATCACATCTTAACCAGGTGAGTTTGGGTTCAAATTTGGTGGACACTTCTGTTTAGATACGTATTAAGTAAAACCAATGTTTAACTGCTTGTGCACATGACGCATCTTACTCAGATGCATATTTGGACTTGATGGATATGGATTTCCTTAGTCAAACTTAATGCAAGCCCTGTATGTCCATCCCTGTACTTATGAAAAACAATCTATCTATCTAATTATCTATCTATCTAATTATCTATCTATCTAATTATCTATCTATCTTTGTGTAGAGATCTAGTAACAAAAATTAGTCAAATCAACCAGTTCCAGCTGATTCCCCTAGACTGGACCACATCCACCATTCTATTGAATGGCGTATTTGAACCATTTGACCTCAGAATCATATCTTAACTAGGTAGGTTTGGGTTAAAATTTGGTGGACATGTCTGTTTAGAGGTGTATTAGGCAAAACAAATGTTCATCTGCCTGTATATATGACGGCTCTGGCTCAAGTAGTCAAAAGGTCCAAGTTCAATGAACCATACAAATATTCAAGCATAGCAAGACACCGTAGTAAGTGTACAAAATATTTTTACTGTCAAAGGTTTAATAAATAATAAACAAGCACTCTACCTTTATCCCATTGTGTTCCACCACTTACTCATTTAGAAACTAGTCTTACAAGCATCAGACTTACTCAATTATTCAAAATGTCTACCTTCACTCTGAGAGTGTTCCCTCTGGCGCAGGAGAGAGTGTTTCTCCTCATGTAGACGGACATGGTCCTTCTCACGCATATGGGTTTGGTCCTGCTGGAGATGTTCCTTCTCTTGCAAGCGGGTTTGGTCCTTCTGGAGATGGTCCTTGTTGCACAGGTCAGTATAATTCATCTGATGGAGGTGGTTCTCTTGGTGCCGTTGCAGGTGGTCACCCTGTCGCAGGGGGGTATGGTCCACCTGGTGTACTGGTAGCTGGTCACCCTGGTGCAGGTCAGTCTGGTCCCCTTGGTGCAGTTGGGGATAGTCCCTGTGGTGTAGGTAGGAGTTCTTTTTGTGGTCCAGCTTTAAACCATCCCCCTGGCAGAGCTGGGGACTATCCTGGGGACTACGTTGATGGAGATGGTCCCCCTTGAGCAGGTGGGTTGGAGAGGATGGATTCAGCAAGCAGGCACTCCTTCGTTTTTGTTCCTTTTTTTCGGTCTCAGCTGCCCGAGGTTCAAAGGTGAAGGCTCGTTCCTTCCTTGCAGGAGAGGAGGAAGGATGGAGGTCAGAGAAGGGGGAGGGGCAGCGTAGGGACACATGGAGAGGGGAGCAAGGTCCAGACAACAGGCCACTGTAGCTCTGGTCCACATAAACAAACACAACTCGTTATTAGTCACAGTTAATGCACCACATTGTGTGGAACATTGGTAGAATTACAAACACACCTTTCCATCAAGGCTGTCTTCTCCCTCCGTGGAGCTCAGACTGTCTCGGAGACGGGACCTGGAGGGGCGGTGCCTCCTGGTTTTGATAGACAGCTGGGCCTTGGCTTTCTGTAGACTGCTGTCCAGGCGCTCGGTCTCAGGAACTGCGTCTGTCAAATCTTACAGGAAGGTAATGATTGTAAAAAAGGCGATTTGAATAATTACTGGATATGTTTAACTCATAAGGGTTTTTCTCTCTCTCTCTCTCTCTCTCTCTCTCTCTCTCTCTCACACACACACACACACACACACACACACACACACACACACATACACATGCCTTAGCAGCTGTAAAACACAGTGATGTCATAAAGCAGGGCTGGAGCTCTATTAAGCTGTCAGCAGGCACAGATTATCAAAGTGAATTATGTAACGATATTCCTCTCACACACACACACACACACACACATTGTGGCTGAGAAATGTTTTAGCGAGATCTAAGGAATGTGAAGACGCTTCATCTGCCCTGTAGTCAAACTCATAAAGCATCAGCTCTGTTCCCGGATCATTTCAGCCTTATTATTTTCCAGCCTCCAGCAACCGTAAGGTCCAAACATCCAGTAACCTGAGTGTGGTTCAGAAGGTCCTTTACTGGAGATCGTGGTAAATATTTGACCTTGTAAAATTGGACCTTGAGATGAATTCACACATCCCACAGCGACAAACCTGGTGCCTGTATTGAGGAAGATCCACCAGACAGCAGGTGTCCCCCTGTACTCTACTTGAGCTTCATGGTAATATTCTGTAGGTAATGAACACCAGACTTCCTGCAGAACGCTCCACAATTCTGTTGTGTTCTGAGGTGGGGGATGTTCCAGATGTGTTCATTAAACTTGAGATCTGGTGATTTAGGTGTAGATGGCAAAACCCCCAAACCAGAGATTTACTCATGTTACTGGCATTAATTTAACTTATTTACTTAATTTTACTTAAGTATATTTTGGGCTAATAATTGTAATTCACTATATTTTAAATTACATCTGTTACTAAGTACAAGAAAAATTGCTGTGAGGTTTTCAGTGTATTTTTTCAGATTTTCATTTCAGAAACAGAAATTTAACAATAAAAAACAAACAGAATTTCAAAATCCAAATACAAGAAACAGAGAAATGAATCATATCTTTCCTTTCTTGACCAAACAGAAAATAAAATCGCAACAAAACAAAAACAGCAAAAGGCTCCGTCTTTTGATTTTTCCAAAATCAGACATTTACGCTCACAAAGCCGTTGTCATGGGAACAGGAGGCGCGTAAAAACGTGCGTTTTTTATCTGCAGTTACTCTTACTATTAACTTTACCATTCTATCAGTAAGATGGTAAGTACGTGTATGTTGTTTTTCGGAACAGTGAGTGGTTATCTGCAGACAAACTTAGTTGAATATTACAGTTGAAAACTGGAAGTTCAACAAGTTAATATTTAAGTCTTCCTGCCCTGTGTTTAAACGTAGCTATCATAGTTGGCTAGCTGTCACTGCTTGTATCGCAAACCACCTGTAAATACATTCTACACGTTACCCAAGTACATATCTTTACCAGGGGTCAGCTCATAGTCTGGACATTGCTGAAACCAGAAGTTTACGCTCACAAGGCCGTTGTCAAGGCAACTCGAGGCGCATATAAACAGTACACTTTCATGTTTTTTTTTTTTTTACGGGTTTGTATTATGGCTGTTGTTACTATTTTAATAAAAACAGTTATTGTGAGATTTACATCGACATCGTCCTGTTCGCATTACACAGGAGAAACACCGACACCTTCTGGTTAAAAAAGAGTAACGCAGTAACGGAGTACCTTTTAAAAGAGTTACTTTTTACTTTTAAATTAAGTCGATTTTTAGACTAATAGCTTTACTCGTACTTACGTAAGGAATCATTGAAGTAGTAGTACATTTACTTGAGTACAATATTTTAGTACTCGTTCCACCTCTGCACCAAACTCAGATGAGTGTTCCTCTGACCATAATCTGGTGTCTCTAGACGTGTGTGGTTGTGCATTGTCCTGTCAGAAGAGGACAAACCCATCAGAATGAATACAGGACTGGTGTAACCCGTCACACATAGTGTTCACCTGTCAGAGACGTCTGGAGGTGTCCCAGGGGTCTAATGGCTAAACAAACCCCAGACTACATATTTGACATAGGCTTGTCTGTACCTGTTTATCTGACACTTTGGTGTATATAGCAGACTATAAGGGGACACCTGGTGCCTGGTGGCTCGGTGGTGGAGGCTCTGCCTTACGGATCAGAAGGTCAGGGATTCAAGCTCCAGCACCAATATGCACCCATTGTTGGAACCTTTAACCCTGTCTGCTCCAGGGTCACAATATATCCTGGCTGGTCCTTCTGTGGATCTTCTGTATAACCCATCACACACGTCAGTGCGTCTTGTTCTCCCATGACCCTGTCACTGGTTCTCTGACCTTTCTTAGGACCACTTTTGGTAGATACTAACCGCTGTAAACCGGGACACTGCTTTCTACCTTTGTCAGACTGACTCCGATCCTTACGCTTGCCCATTTTTCCTGCTTCCAACACATCAGCTTTGAGAACTGACTGTTGACTTGCTGTCTAATATATTCCACCCCTTGCCAGGTGCCAGTGTAATAGGAGGAACGTACTCAAGGCTCCAGCAATAGAAGCCTGCTGCTGGTGGGATTTAAACTCACGATTTTCTAATAAGACGTCCAACATGTTAGGACATGTGTGGATTATAAAATGTTATACGCACCGCTCAGGGTGACACCAACCCTAGACTCTGTCAAATCAATATCCGGAAACTGCCTGCTGTCAAACCCAATGTAAACCAAGACTTCGGAGTGATAATAAATAATCATGATAATAAAGACATGATAACATGTCCAGACTACAGACACTGAGAGGAACACATACAGCATTGATTTAACCAGTGAAAGAAAGAATGAGTAATGGAGGAATGTATGGAGGAAGTAGAGGACACGTGTACGGTGGTGGGATCCTGTTTCACGTCCGTTTCAGTGCTCCTGGTTTCACTGATCCACTCTCGAGCCCTAACGCAGCCAGTGTGTGTAAATTAAGGGCTGGGATGATGCACTAATGGAGGAGGGGGGAAGGGAGGAGAGCGAGGAGGTCACTCACCAAATACATCTTCTTCCGTCTCGGCCAGTGGGGTGGAGGACATGACGAGGTTAGCTGCAGACCAAATGGTTGAATTAATAAGTGAACGAATAAATAAATAAACAAATAAATAAGTACGTAAAGGAATATATTTGCAAATCCAGTTTGTTTTTTAGTTTTTTAATTATATATATTTTTTAATTTTCATCAGTTATATTTATTTATTTAATATAATAACTATAATCATATTACATATGCATTTTACTATTATATAGATGTTTTAATAAATAATAATAAATACACACTCTGAAAATATAAATAATTTAATTATGAAATAAAAATATTTTTATTTTTTGTACATTTGTGGTATTGTTAGAAATGTACATTTCAGTAAAAAATATGTACAGTTAAACAATAAAAAATCACATCAGCAAAACATATTATTTAGTAAAACTACTTTTAGTGTTAATTTTTCCTAAAAAAATTTTTGTTATTTAAATTGATTATAACAAGTACTTATTTTAGTAATTTTCTAAATAAATTAAATAATAAATTCATTTTAGCACACTTATAAATTAGCACCTGTTTACACTATTAATTATAAAATGTTATTTTTTAAATGGTTTAATAAACTTGTAATTTTAAGTGTATATTTAATTTAAATATAAATGAAATAATTGATAAATATAATATAATAAATATAATTTTATTTTAAAATAAATGTCACTTCTGTCCACCTTATCTGTTTTCTCAAACCCACACAAACAGCCAATACTGACCAGTTGGTCAGATCCAGAGAGGTTGGCACGCACACACACACACACACACACACACACACACACACACTGTGTCCGGGTGAACAGGCCAGCAGGGTCTTTGTGCCATCTGGTACCTTCCAAATATATGAATCATGTACAGAGTAACTAGACGTCAAATCCTGCAGGAATATAGAAACCTGTAAACCCTGGTCAGTTACCGTTCTCCTACCGTACACTACATCACTGTCTGTTCTCAACTATAGCATACATTACACATGGCTGAGTTAATGTCAATATTAATGTCTTCCTGCAAGACCAAAATCAATTGCCACCAGTTACTACTGACTCCGACTATCTCAATCCCTAATAGTTATCTCATCCTTATTCTTATAGTGTCCCACAATCATTATCTCTACTAACAATCTGGTATGTGTATCTCATAACATCCTGTCCCACACTGATATATATGTTTATTAAAAGCTTATTGTATCTCATAATATGTTTAATCAAAATAGTTTTGATAAACAATCCATGTAACGTCATCTTCAGCATTTTCAACAGCAATCCACTGTATCTCAGATTATTTTAATAATTTTACAGTGTCTTTATAAGCACGTGCTGTATCTCAGGTTATCTCATGATCTTACAGTGCTTCATAAACACTTACTGTATCTCATGTTCCTACAGTGTCTTTATAAGCACTTGCTGTATCTCAGACTATCTCATGGTTTTACAGTGCTTTATAAACACTGTATCTCAGATTATCTCATGATTTTACAGTGCTTCATAAACACTCACTGTATCTCAGATTATCTCATGATTTTACAGTGCTTCATAAACACTCACTGTATCTCAGATTATCTCATAATCTTACAGTGCTTCATAAACACTCACTGTATCTCAGATTATCTCATTGTTTGACAGTGCTTCGTAAACACTCACTATATCTCAGATTATCACATGGTTTTACAGTGCTTTATAAACACTCACTGTATCTCAGATTATCTCATGATCTTACAGTGCTTTATGAATATTCACTGTATCTCAGACTATTTCATTGTTTTACAGTGCTTCATAAACACTCACTGTATCTCAGATTATCTCATTGTTTTATAGTGTTTTCATAAACACACACTGTATCTTAAATTATTTTAAAGCCTCATAGTATCGTTGTTAAAGGCAAACCCTGTATCTCATATTATCTCACTGTCTTTTAATATTTTCATTTGAAAGCCATTTATATCACAGATTATCGCATTGCCTTGTAGCATCTTTATTTCAAAACCATTATATCTCAGATTATCTCATGGATTTATAGTGTCTATAAACACTCACTGTATCTCAGATTATCTCATAGGCTCTTAATATCTTAATTAAAAGCCCATTGTATCTCAGATTATTCTTTATTTTTATATTATCTTTGTTTAATGAGCAACATGATTTACAGTTACTGTCAATATCTGGCGACGTTCTTGAAAATGTTGCAGCTCTGTTAATAAGGTTTGCGACAGATGGTCCTATCTTCATGTCGGCGCTTGTGTTAACCTTTCTAAGTAACAATAATAACTTTCTAGACAATGACATGTAATATATTGCCTTAGCATTACCTGTTACCTGTTAGCATTAGCAAGTGCTAAGCAGCGATAAAACCACACAGCGCAGTGATATTTTTATTGGGGAATATGTGAAAAACACATTTCCCCGTCTACAGTCTTAGCCCAGATTGCTGGTACTGATTCCTCTTTTAGGAAAAGCCTGGTTGCCAGTCCTGACCCAGGTTGGAAAAGCAGTCAGGAGCAAAGTTTTTAGCACACGTGTGCAGGTTTTTTATGCTAACAGGGATATTACCATCAAAATGACACCTTATTCACTCAGATCTTCTGTTTTCTGAGGCTTGAATAGGGTGGAGTTATGTCTTCTGGTCTGTGCAGAAACAGACAACAGAGAAGTTTCTCTGCTTAGGTCTTAGATATTCCTCAAGCTGTGGGTGAAGAGACTGAGCTATTGGATGGTATCACTAGTCTGATAATACCGAGGAGTAATAAACAATGTGATGAACAAAATACTGATGGATCGTATTTACTCCAGATACCTAAATGTAAACGCCCTCTGCGTAACGTTAGCTAAGGTTTAGCTAACCCTAAAAGTGCCTCAGCAGGCGACTAAGGCCACCTACCCCTTCCCCCATAGCCAAGAGCAAGTTCAGTAATGAAGAACTCTGTGCTGGTAAAAAATTCATGAAATTCAGGACACACACACACACACACACACACACACACACACACACACACACACACTTGGGGACACATTTTAAAAATGATATTACACACAGCGCTTCCCTGTCAAGGGACTCGCCTCAATTTGTATTACAATAAGCCCCCATAATGCATCAGTGCACCTCTGATACAAAGCTAATGGCCATAAAACCACTCACTCACACACACACACACACACACACACACACACACACACACGTCCATACAGCCTCCCTGCTAAGTAGCTGACAGGCCGGGAAAATGCTATAGCAAACAAATCAATATGGAGATGGGTGAAGATAAAACTGACTTCTGCATTGGTCAGCAAATCTCATCCTTCTCACCCTGAGATAACAAAAACACACTAATGAGCAGGATGAGCAGCAAACCACACAAGTGACACCGCAAGTCATTGCGTACGACATGTACTTAGCAATATCACCTATTCATATAGTATTAATGTTCTAATGTGTTCGTGTTTCCATAGTAATAAGTCGTTTACAGGGATATGGAACGACCGTTTATAGCTGCTACGTGAAAAGACGAAGCGACGGACGTCCCGCACCATTAAAAGTAACTATAAACGGACAAGAAATCACCCAACTGTTGATTATTGGTTGTCTTTTATTCCATTCTTTATTATCTTTAAAACATATTGCAACAAACAAAAACACAGACACAACAAATCAGCAAACAAACACACAAAAAAAAACTTTAACAGCGGCTGAACAGCTCTAAAACAACCAGGCGAACAGACGAAAGCGAAACAAACACAATAAAAATTTTACCAATACAACAAACAAGAACAACATTTCACAGTACAGACGCAACAAATCAACAAACAAACAAAAAAACAACTTTAACAGCAGCTGAACAGCTCTAAATCAACAAGCCCAACAGACGAAAGCCAAACAAAACTCTACAAAAATGAGATTTAACAACTGAAACGAAAATGACGAGTGGGACATTTACTGAGCCGAAAGGGTACAAAGGTTACTTTGGTCCAGAACAAAGTGGAATACTTTTGCCTAGCAAAATTTTTGATGTTTTGCTCGGTTGTTCCATTTTGTTTAGTTATCAAACAAACGGAACCCTTTCAAAATTAGAGACACAGTTAAGAGCAGCTTCCTTTTAACTGCACTGAAGGCACCACAGAATCCTACATTTTTCAATGAAGCAAAGGATAGAGAGAGAGAAAGAGGAAGAGACGGCCAGAGAGAGAGAGAGAGAGAGAGAGAGAGAGAGAGAGAGAGAGAGAATAGACGAAGTGTGGGAACCCACCTTTGCTTAGAAGCGCTGTCCCACAGAGTTGCTCATATGCCTGACATGCTGATTAGATCTCAATCTGATTCATTAATTTGCACACACACACTTACACCTTTGTACATACACACACACACACACACACACACCTACACACGAGGACACACTCTCAGAGACAAGAGGAGCATCAGGGTTAAGGATAACAGCTCTGTACACACCCAAAGGCTGTGATGAAATGATGTGGGGGAGCAAGACAGAGCGAGAGAGAGCGAGACAGAGAGAGAGAGAGAGAGAGAGAGAGAGAGAGAGAGAGAGAGAGAGAGAGAGAATGGAGGAGGGGTAATGTAATGTATGTCTATGAATCAGTTCATCCTCGATTTCCACTGATGGGAATTTCTGCTCTTCTTTCAGCACTTGACTCATCTGTAACAGTCGATTCTTTTTTAATAATCTGTTTAAAAAAATGCACAAATAAACATCATGGTGGTCCTCAGTCCTGAACATCACACGCTGAAGAGCCGCAGGATCCCTCTTTCCTTCTTAGGTACACGAGTCGTTCATGAGAGTTGGTACTGAAGAGAGGAAACGTGTTACAAATACACTAGTTTTATTGTAATCGTTCATATATTTATGTTCACTTTAATAGGAACACCTGTCTGTACACCTGCTCATTCATGCAATTAACCAATTAAGCATGCATGTGGCAGCAGAGCAATGCATCATGGGGAAAATGTCATCTACTGCCCTCAAGTCCTCCTCGGACGTTGATGCATAGAGGTTCGGAAATCGCGATCGCTACACTCTCCTGTAGGCATCGCGTTCCTTCCTCTTTGTTATCGGCTCATACACCCTGACTCATAGAAAAATACGACATCCCAAGTTGTACTTACGACACCGTAGTGCATCGCAAAACGCACAACACGTCACAGACCACACCGGGTTCCATAAACATGACGATCTGAGACAGCTGCGTCCAAATTTTACCCAGAACGGCCCAGTGTAGGGCAGTCAAGAAGAATCCAAACCTGACTCCACGTGTGTAGTGAAGGTGAACTACTCTTCTGACCACTGTGCAGTGGAACTGAGCTCCACATGTGACCCATCTGTACAGTGAAACACACACATAAACACCAGGGGGCGGTAAGGACACATGCCCAGAGCTGTAAACAGCCCCTATCTGCATTGCCCAGGGAGCAGTTGGGGGTTAGGTGCCTTGCTCACTTGCTCAAGGGCACATCACTCGAATCTCGTTGGTTGCAGGGCTCAAACTTGGTACCTTCTGGACCAGAGGCTGGTTTCTCAACCACCGGTCTAGGGCTGCCCCGAACCATTCACCCAGGGAGCAGTTTGTTAGGGAGTTAGGTGTCTTGCTCAAGGGCACCTCAGTTGTGTCTTGTCCTGTGTTGGGATCGAACCTGGGACCTTCACTAACCACTAGGCTACGGCTGCCCTAAGCACTAGGCCACGTGTCAAGTCCACCACACAGTGGTCTGTGGAACCGAACAGACATTTAAGAGCCAGTTTTCTCACCAAATTAATACAGTTTTACAAAGACCACGCCTTATGTAGTGTTTATGAATCATATATATTATTTAAATAACATATTACTTAAATTATTTTTATTATTTAAATTATTTAAATAAAATATTTATATATGTATATAAACTGTAAATTATATCACATTATATTATATTTATATTATATTATTATATTTAACATTATCTTTAATTTAAATAAATATTAGTGCACCTTTATGTCCAAAAACAGGAAGGAGTCGTTTGAGGAATCGAAAGAGTCGGCTCTAGATGAGCTGATTTTTTTTTAATCATTAGAACACGATGTATATTAAAGAAAAATAGCCAAAATACTCAGCACTAATTTTTTGTGCTAAAAACTTTTCAAATGTGAAATAAAAAATAAAAAAGAATTTAAAAAATGAATAAAATAATCGCTCGGTATTTAAAAACGGCAGGCCCCGCCTCCTCTACACTCTGATTGGTCAATCCGTCGTGGCGGGAGGACGGGCCTGGATGGTTTGAAAAAAATTTTAAAAATTGAGCGCGCGCTGGAGCCGTTTACTGAGTTCAGTGTGAGGTACAGCCGTTAGTCAGGACAGGAGGAGACACAGGACAGGAGGAGACACAGGACAGGGCAGGACAGGAGGAGACAGTTTATTAAATAGAGTTATAATAGAGGTTTTAGGTGTAGTTGAGTTTGTAGGTTGTGAATTAGTACTTTAGCGTTTAGGTTACTTCAGAACTGAGGACTAAAGTGGACGGTTGAAGAGTCTGAGGTGAATTAAAATGGCTGCAACTGAAGGACCTCTGAAGGTAAAGAGCTTATTTACTGAGTGGAATACTGGAATAGTGAAGAGTTACACGTAAAACTGTGTGTATGACCTCACACGAGGTGTGTGTGTGTGTGTGTGTGTGTGTGTGTGTGTGTGTAAAACTGTATCACTGAGTCGAATTAACTTGACTCAACATCATTTACTGCAAATAATGTAAAGTTAAATAAACACAGCATGAAATATTCTGTGTGTATATACGTGTGTGTGGATTTTATATGCATGTGTGTGTGTATATGTGTGTATATGTGTATATATATATACACACACACACACACACACACGTATACATATATACATGTGTGTGTGCGTGTGTGTATACACAAACGCACACACAATAGAATAGCTTTATTAAAATGATTAAAGCCCTATTCAGATTGGATCAGTTTCTCAGGGGGACGTCTATAAAACGGTTTCACACTTTTACTCCGTGATAAAACTCTTACATCTGGACTACAATTTGAGAAACAGGAGGACCACCACTGAGCTTCAAGCTTTCTCAGTCACATGACCTCATGATCTCTATGGAAACGCACGCTCCGTGTCTAACTAAAGTGGTGCAGCTGCCAAAAAATCTTCAGCGAAAAACAGTAGGTCAACCTGTGGAGGTCTAGGGAGAACGCAGATGTGGGTGTTCTGGACAGGTGACCCCATGTAAAAGAGAGAATTACCTCAGGACCCCAGGTCTAAATGTAAATCTAATCCTGTCTGGACAGACATGCTCCTGGTTGAGGAACTTTATAACTGGTGGAAGGAAACAGTGGCATTAAAGCGTATTAAGTGTCACATCTCCGTCTTCTCCCCAGGCTCTGTTCGAGAACAAGGCCCTGAGCAAAACGAAGAAGGATGACAAACGCCTCTCGGTGGAGCGCATCTACCAGAAGAAGACACAGCTGGAGCACATCCTGCTCCGGCCAGACACCTACATCGGCTCTGTGGAGCCGGTCACTCAGGTACACGTCTTACACACACGTCTCCACCTGCTTTCTGGTGGATCTCTGGTCACGTCACCAGGGGAACTATAGCGTTTGTGGATTTTTCTTTTATACATGCATGTTGCTAATTTTAGCTTTTTTTTGTTTTTGTTTTTGTTTTGTTTTTGTTTTTAGCAAATGTGGGTGTTTGATGAAGTGATCGGGATGAACTGCAGGGACATCACGTTTGTCCCTGGTCTCTACAAAATCTTCGATGAGATCCTGGGTGCGTTGTTGTTTTTATTTTTCCTTGATTTTTGATTCCTTTGACTTAAATACCGTACTGTGTGGTGCTTCATGCTTTACTCCACAAGATACGCTACTGTGTATTTGAAAATGTGTATTTGTGTTTTATTTTGACGTATTTTATTTATTTATACAGTCAACGCTGCTGATAATAAGCAGCGGGACAGCAGCATGAACTGCATCAAGATCACCATTGACCCGTGAGTCTTGTAATCCTCTTTACGTTCTCGTCACCGCCAGAGCAGCATTCGGCTGCCCAGTTTTATTCCCACAATCATGTATTTCCAACCACCTTTTTCCTCTCATCAGCGAGAACAACACCATCAGCGTGTGGAACAACGGGAAGGGCATCCCTGTGGTAGAGCACAAGGTGGAGAAAGTGTACGTGCCAGCGCTCATCTTCGGCCAGCTACTCACCTCCAGCAACTACGACGACGACCAGAAAAAGGTCACAGGTACGGCGGCGCGTCCATTCTAACGACGCGGTCGAACCCTGGACCCGTGAGACGTGTTAACGTGTTTGTTCTCTTGGATGCGTCTTTTGTGTGTCTGAGACTAGGTGGCCGTAACGGATACGGTGCCAAGCTGTGCAACATCTTCAGCACCAAGTTCACAGTGGAGACGGCGTGCCGAGAGTCCAAGCAGTGCTTCAAACAGGTCCGAACCAAGGAAATAATAATAATAATAATAATAATAATAGTAAAAGCTACACAATAAAGTTATGTAATAATAAACGTGTGAAATGTGATCCGTAGACGTGGTTTGACAACATGGGCCGCGCCGGCGAGGCCAAAATCAAGCCGTTCGTCAGCGGCGAGGACTTCACCTGCATCTCCTTCCAGCCCGATCTGTCCAAGTTCAAGATGGAGTCTCTGGACCGCGACACGGTGGCTCTGCTGACGAGGCGCGCGTACGACATCGCCGGCTCCACCAAAGCTGTCAAGGTTTTCCTCAACGGTGCCAAACTGCCTGTAAGTCCTCCTCCTCCGCTGCTCAATACTGACATGACCACCTGACCTGCTGTTTAACCTGCTGTTTCACACGCGCGTCTCAGGTGAGCGGCTTCCGCAGCTACGTGGACCTGTACGTGAAGGACCGGACGGACGAGACGGGTTCCCCTCTCACCGTAGTGCACGAGATGGTGAACCCACGATGGGAGGTCTGTCTCACCATGAGCGAGAAGGGCTTCCAACAAGTCAGCTTCGTCAACAGCATCGCCACCACCAAGGTACAGTTGGCTTCCCTTTAAAATCTGGATTCATGAGTCATCTTGTTAAGACACGGGTTAAAACGTTGCGTGCGCCGGTTTCAGGGCGGCAGACACGCCGACTATGTGGCCGACCAGATCGTGTCCAAGATGATCGAGGTGGTGAAGAAGAAAAACAAGGGTGGTGTCGTGGTCAAGCCCTTCCAGGTAACACGCCGTTCCAAGCTTCTGCTACACAGCGCCGTGTTTTAGAAGCTCAAAGTTTTACCATTTTTACCATTTTGTGTGTGTGTGTGTGTGTGTGTGTGTGTGTGTGTGTGTGTGTGTGTGTCAGGTGAAGAACCACATGTGGCTGTTTGTGAACTGCCTGATCGAGAACCCCAGCTTTGACTCGCAGACCAAAGAGAACATGACGCTGCAGCAGAAGAGCTTCGGCTCCACGTGCACTCTCAGCGACAAGTTCATCAAACAGGTCTCATGTTTACCAGACCCAGGTTTCAGGAAGTGTGTGTTTGTGTATGTGCGCGCGTTTTAATTAGCGAACGCTCAAGTGTGTTTTCTCTCTGTGTCTGTCCTCAGGCGAACAGCTGTGGCGTCGTCGAGAGCGTGATGAACTGGGTGAAGTTTAAAGCTCAGACGCAACTCAACAAGAAGTGCTCGGCTGTCAAGCACACCAAGATCAAGGGCGTTCCCAAACTGGATGACGCCAATGATGCAGGTACGGGCGGCGTGCTAAAGGAGAAGTGGTTTTTATGGTTCAGGCAACCGGAGATCAGGACCGGAGCCACAACAATGAAGATCTATTATAAAAAATAAAAAAAACGTTGTAACGCCTGTGCGCCGTGTGTTTTCAGGTGGTAAGAACTCAGCCGGATGCACTCTGATCCTCACCGAGGGAGACTCGGCCAAGACCCTGGCCGTGTCCGGACTCGGCGTGGTGGGGCGCGATCGCTACGGCGTTTTCCCCTTGCGCGGAAAAATGCTCAACGTGCGAGAGGCCTCGCACAAACAGGTGTGAATACACAAACGCGCGCATGCGGTTTTAAACTCCACAAGAACGAATTGCCTGTAATTGCAAATTGTCTGTCGCAGATCATGGAGAACGCCGAGATCAATAACATCATCAAGATCCTGGGGCTGCAGTACAGGAAGAACTACAGCGACCCCGAGTCGCTCAAGTCGCTGCGTTACGGCAGGCTCATGATCATGACAGATCAGGTCAGTCGCGTGGGATGTGTGGGGTGGGGATTGGAGGAGGTGTGTTGCGCTTTGATTCTTGTACTAACGTGCAGCGTTTCGCCCGCTTCAGGATCAAGACGGCTCCCACATTAAAGGGCTCCTCATCAACTTCATCCACCATAACTGGCCCTCGCTGCTGCGCCACAACTTCCTCGAGGAGTTCATCACGCCCATCATCAAGGTGTGTGTTCTGTTTTTCATACACGCGTGTGTGTGTCTGTCTGTGTGTGTGCGGTCTTCCCTGAACTGCTCGGCGTCTGTGTCCCTGCAGGCGTCCAATAAGAAGCAGTCGCTCTCCTTCTACAGCATCCCCGAGTTCAGCGAATGGAAAGAGAAGCAGAGCAGCCTGAAATCATGGAAGATCAAGTACTACAAAGGTTTGTCCTCAGACACCTGTGGTAGTCCGCCGCCGAACGTAAGCAAGACAGGCTCGGGGTGTCGGGTGGGGGTCCATGATGGGAGCGTGGTGGTGGGTGTCAAAGCTTACCGGTTTATATATGTGGGGACACTGAAGTGCCGGAAAAACGAGTACAAAATGCATCCTCCAGTAGGTTCTAGTGGTGCGAATCTCTGTCTGCCGTCACAATTTTTTGGGGGGATCACGATTCGTATTGAGTCAGAATATGTTTTCGATTCAGGAACAATTTTTCTATTCAAACTTTGTTTCAATTTTGTGATTGAAACGACAATGTAAACAAATAGAACATTTATTTCAATTTAAAACTATTTGTTTTCTAGCAGCAGCGAAAAAACGATAATGTTACGTTTGAACTTTAAAAAGCCTTAAACAGTCAGTGTCGTATTCTCTAATAACAAGTGAGGTGCAAAGCTGTTGTACAACAAAACTTTATTCAAGCTCCGCCCAGTTCACAAACACCACGCATTAGACCTCACCCTATTTTTTCTCGTCCACTGTCGTTAGCCTTAGAGCTCCCCTGCTGACACAGTGGACTCGTTTTGAGGGAGTGGGCTGAAGATAACAGAAAACGGGGAGGGGTTAACATAGAGGAAAAGTAATAAGTGTTGGTAATAATAATCTCTGGCAATTCAGAAAGCCAAACGGGTCATTTATTAAACTTGGTGAGATTATAAAAGTAAACAAAAGTATAAAAGGAATGTATTGTTTCAGTGGCAGTGTTTCAGATGTTGCGTATCTGAAGCTCAGTGTACGACAGGATTGTGGAGGAAGTTCTGCAGGACGTCTGGTACTAAAATGTTGTACTCAAGTACTATAAGTTACTTGAGTACTAGTAAAGTTACGAGTCTCAAAATGTAAAGAAAAAGGAACTCATTTATAATGTACTCTTCGTTAATGTTTTTCTTAACCAGAAGGTGGCGGTGTTTCTCCTGTATAATACAAACAGGACATGTTTTTAATTAAAATGGTAACAGTCATAATACAAACCTGTAACTCAACACATGCCAAAGGAAAATAGTCTGTGTATCTTTTGACCGAAATTTAACAATGAAAAACAAACAGAAAATAAAATCTATAAAATGATTTTATGATTCGTTTTGTGAAGAAAATTCTCCATTTCTTGTATTTGGTTTTTGAAAGAAAAGAAAAAAACCTGGTTGTTTTTCATAGTTAAATTTCTGTTTCTGAAAAGAAAATCAAACGACCAAAAAATACACAAACAGAAAACCTCCCGATTTTATTGTAGATGTGATGGTAAAATATAGTGAATTACAAATCCTTAAAAACAAAAAAATTGAAGTAAAAGTACAGATTATAAAATCCACTCACAAAAAAAACCCTACTTAATTACAGAAACATGACAGAATGTAGAATATTTCCGTAAGCCTGCCCCCTGGGGGACCCACCAGATATTCCACTGGTGTTCCAGTTTTTTTTCTGCACTTCAGTGTGTATATGTGTGTATTTGTGGGGGTTCTCTCCCCCCCCCCCCTAATTGTCCTTGACCCTGTTTGTCGGTTGTCCCCCTGCAGGTTTGGGTACCAGCACAGCCCAGGAGGCTAAAGAGTATTTCTCGGACATGGCGAGACATCGCATCCCGTTTAAATACTCAGGCCCCGCCGACGACGAGGCCATCACCCTTGTAATTACGGCCACTTGCGTACAGCTTTACAGAAATGTTTTTTTTAAATTCTTGTTTATTTTTATTAAATGTTGTATATTTTGCTGGTCCAGGCCTTTAGTAAGAAGAAAATAGAAGAGAGGAAGGAGTGGCTGACCAGCTTCATGATCAACAGGAGACAGCGTCGGGAACACAACCTGCCTGAGGTGAGAACCGGCTAGAGATCGACCGATATGGGTTTTTCTAAAACCGATGTCGATATTTAGAGGTCAGGGTCAGCTGATGGCTGATCTGTCAATCGTTTACATAAACGTTTTAGAATATTTATCAAACTGAATATTTTAAGTTTTATTGGAGTGTAAGTGTAAACTTAAATGTACATTTAAATAAAACAAATACAATCAGTTAAGCTAAAAAATGTAATATAAATTTATATAGATATAAATAATTAGTGGTGCTGCAAACACACTCGCAGCAACCAGTAACATTTGTGTTTGGTTTAATGAACATGCGACACCTGACACAGAACATCTAAAGTCTTATTTATGTATAAATCCTTAAGTAACCAACTGTGAATAAAACTTTACTTAGCAGCATAAAACAGCAACAAACCCCTCGGTTTTGGGTGAAGGAAATGATGTAAACATTACAGAACAAGATTAAAAGGAATCCGATGAGTCGGCTCCTCTTGTCATCATGAATATTCCGAATGTCACTGAATCACTCACAGTAATACCTGACCGATGCCGATATAGTAAAATAAAATCGCAAATATCGGTCCGATATATCGCTCCACCTCTAGAACTGACCGCCATTAATCATGGTTTCAGTGTGAAAGAGTGCAGGGTTTGTAACGTGTGTGTGTGTGTGTGTGTGTGTGTGGTGAGCAGGAGTATCTGTATGGGAAAGAGACCACGTCGCTCACATACCACGACTTTGTCAACAAGGAGCTGGTGCTGTTCTCCAACTCGGACAACGAGCGCTCGATTCCCTGTCTGGTGGACGGTGAGGACATTACGGTCTTATTCAGTTATTCTCTAAAGTTCAGTCTTTGTAAAAAAATAGACAGATAATTCTATTAGAAAATAGATAATAATTGTGTGTGTGTGTGTGTCAGGGCTGAAGCCAGGCCAGAGGAAGGTGCTGTTCTGCTGCCTGAAACGTAACGATAAGCGTGAGGTGAAAGTGGCGCAGCTCGCTGGCTCTGTTGCAGAGATGTCGGCCTATCACCACGGAGAGGTGAACCTTCGCTTTCACTTTTTACATAGGATGCAGTGTGGGAGCTGTGTGAATAAGTCAATTCTGACGTCTCTGTCTCTCTTTGTCTCTGTCTTCGTCCGCCTGTCCCTGTCCGTCTGTCTCTGTCCGTCTGTCTCTCGCTGTGTGTCTTGTTTGCCTGTCTGCCTGTGTCCCTATGTTCCTGTTTTGCCTGTCTCTCCCTGTATGTCTCTTTCTCGTGCTGTGCCTCTCCGTCTTCAGGTTTCACTCATGATGACCATTGTAGGTTTAGCTCAAAACTTTGTGGGCAGTAACAACCTGAACCTGCTTCAGCCTCTGGGGCAGTTTGGTACACGCCTTCACGGAGGCAAAGACTCGGCCAGCCCCAGATACATCTTCACCATGCTCAGGTACACACACACACATGGTTCTTGACTGTACTATATCTGCATGTCGAAATTGTATTAGTGGTGTATATTCATGTCTTATTTATCACACACACACACACACACTAGCTCCCTGACTCGACTGCTTTTCCCCGCTGTGGACGACAACCTGCTGAAGTACAACTATGACGACAACCTGCGCGTGGAGCCCGAGTGGTATGTCCCTATCATCCCGGTCGTCCTGGCCAATGGCGCCGACGGCATCGGCACGGGCTGGGCCAGTCGACTCCCCAACTACGACGTGCGCGAACTTGTCAACAACATCCACCGCATGCTCGACGGACAGGAGCCTCTGCCCATGGTTAGTCACATGCTTGGTCACCTCTGTAGCTCAGCTTGGGAGCCTTTTCTGAACTAATTGTCTGTCTCGTACAGTTACCTAGTTATAAGGGCTTTAAAGGAACCATCGAGGAGCTGACCACCAACCAGTACATAAACAGCGGTGAGGTGGCCATCATCGACTCCACCACCATCGAGATCTCGGAGTTGCCTGTAAAAACCTGGACTCAGGTCAGTAGTCCTTGAGCTTTGTTTGTTTTGACCAACAAAGATAAAGCAACACCTGCTACAATATGTTGGAAGTAAAGCTGCATGATAAAACGATAATTATCGCGATATAATGTTTTCTCTATAGAAGTATCAGACATGGTCGATAATGCGTCTGTAGAATCAGAAACCACGAATATCCAACAAGAATAGCGCCAAACCGATCATGTGACTGAACTAGTTACAGCCGTTTCAGGTTTGGTTGACGCACAGCACAGAGTGAAGGCAGAGCAGTGGCTTAGCCCACATGCTAATGTTTGGGTTACTGCAGGCGTGCAGGTCAGAACTAAATCACAACTCGGTGGATGTTGGTTTAGTTTGTATTCTTTTGTTTACATGTGAAAGCTGTGTGAATTTATACTGAGGATTTATACAGAATATTTTTTTTATTAATTTATTTCAACAATTTGTGTTTGAGTTTATACACGGAAAAGGAGACGGCATAGAGGTTGAGTTTTCAGACCTTTTATTTTGTTAATACTTTTGATTTCATTTGAATTTACTAAAATTTATATTGTTAAGAATTAAGATTATTTTATTTATTTGCAGTTGACCAGCTAATGTAGTCAGTTCCATAAAACATGAAGCTTTGGTCAGCTTTTTTTGTATTACCTTTTATTTGTATGTGACAAATAATTGTTGAGTTGTCTGTTTTGTTTGTGTATACTATTTGTGTTC
Source organism: Duopalatinus emarginatus (assembly GCA_028565595.1). Lineage (NCBI taxonomy): Eukaryota > Metazoa > Chordata > Actinopteri > Siluriformes > Pimelodidae > Duopalatinus > Duopalatinus emarginatus. The sequence goes on from JAOVVF010000051.1 coordinate 756,188, forward strand.
CATAAACCATTTCTCAGGTTCTGATGGAAAATACATCAAATTTAAACCAGAATTTGCCTTTTGATATCTTCACCTCTCACTCAGGAGTAAAAAACAACCTTAAAGTGTAACATTGATTAGATTTATATTGTGATATTTTATCGATATTGACTGATGTAAAAACATATCAGATTAAGATTGATATCGCCCAGCCTTAGTTAGAAGTTGTATTTAATTAGGATTCAGGATCTTAATCTATACTTTTTATTAGTGGATTTGGTTTTAATGCACATCAGGAACACTGATCATGTGGTTGCTGATTGATTATTACTGTCTCCCCCTCCACCCCCCGCCCCCGGTTTAGACGTACAAGGAGAACGTCTTGGAGGTGATGCTGAACGGTTCCGACAAGGCGCCGTCCCTGATCACGGATTATAAAGAGTACCACACAGACTCCACCGTGCGCTTCGTGGTCAAAATGACTGAGGAGAGGCTGCGCGAAGCCGAGGCTGCCGGCCTGCACAAAGTCTTCAAGCTCCAGAACCCGCTCACCTGCAATTCCATGGTAAAGTCGGGACACTGGTTCTAATTTGTTCTAACGTATTCTAAAGTGACCTCGTCGTAACCCTCCCACGTCGCACGGCCCACAGGTGCTGTTCGACCACGTGGGCAGCCTGAAGAAGTATGAGACGGTGCAGGACATCATGAAGGACTTCTTCGAGCTGCGTCTGAAGTACTATGTGCTGAGGAAGGACTGGCTCCTGGGCATGCTGGGAGCCGAGGGCGCCAAGCTCTCCAACCAGGCCCGCTTCATCCTGGAGAAGATCGAGGGCACGCTCGTCATTGGTGAGGGATGCGTCCGACAACGTCTTCTAGCAGGCGGAATTCTGGAGTATTTATTTATTTATGTAACTCCTTTCAGAAAACAAGCCCAAGAAGGAGCTGATCCGCATGCTGCAGGAGATGGGCTACGACTCGGATCCGGTCAAGGCCTGGAAACAAGCACAGGAGAAGGTATGTGTCTAAAACCAGCGTCATTCTTTAGTCCTCTTTTCTGTGTTTATTGCTTTTAGAAAGAAAAAAAAAACCGTTTGATTTCAGGACCTGGGAGAAGAAGCAGGGGACGAGGACGAGGAGAAAGAAAAAGAGGAGGAGGCATCGGGGCCAGACTATAATTACCTCCTGAGCATGCCCATGTGGTTCCTGACTAAAGAGAAGAAAGACGAGCTGTGCAAGCAGAGAGACGCCAAGGTAACCGTGACGTCATGTGACCAAAGGACGAACACGCACGGAGCACGAGTTTGTTTAATTAATCTGCTCAATTTGTCATTGTGTTGTCGATCTAGATGACTGAGTTGAGTGTACTGAAGAGGAAGTCTCCGACAGACCTGTGGAAGGAGGATCTCGCTGCCTTCACCGAGGAGCTGGAGGTGAGAAACCTAATGATGATGTCAGATGAAGAAAACGTACCGTTGGTAAAAATACAGCGTGTGTGACATGATGAAACCGCCTGCAGCGCGTGGAGCAGGCCGAGCGAGAGGCCCAGGCCCCGGTCGCCCAGGTCAAGACCAAAGGCGGCAGATCCAAAGTGGTGAAGATGAAGGACGAGACCATGCCAACTCCTCAGGGCCGCAGAGTCATTCCGCGCATCACCAGTACCATGAAGGAACAAGCCGTCAAGAAGGTTGGAGCCAAAAAAGGCAAAGTGAAGGTGGGTGTGACGCCACATCAGCATCGCCTTTTTCCTCCGCGTGTGTGCATGTCTAAAACATCTGTATGGACGCAGGCGGAGAGTGACGGCAGTGTGGTGATGAAGATGGAGTTTGACGACGCTGAAACCGGAGACCCTCAGGAGATGGGACTTGCGGCTCGTCTCGCCAAAAAGGTCAAAAAGGACCCCAAAGAGAAAGGTGCCAAACTAATAGGAGACGCGAGTCACGTGAAATCGCCACGTCGTCACGTGTTTGTTGTTTTATAAAGTCTTCATTTTCCTCTCGGCTCTCCAGGATCCAAGGCAGGCAAGCAGACCACACTGCAGTTTAAACCTGTCAAGAAGGGCAAGAAGAACCTGTGGTCGTCTGAGGACGAGGAGAGTGAGGACGAGGATTCGGATGTGTCCCTAAGTGCGGGCGACACGGCTCCCAGAGAGAGGCCGGGCAGGAAGGCGAACGGTGAGAGCGGTTTGATACGTGGCTTTGTTAATCAAGTCAGGACATGTTTTTATTTATTTATTCCAAGGGGAAGCTTGTCATGTGTGCAGCCTGTGTTTAAAGTTCCCACTGTCATGCATGTGTGTTTGCAGCCGGTGTTAAGTACTGCCTGTCTGATAGCGAAGATGAAGCTGGGAAATGGGAGACTTTGGGCAAAAAGAAAGCTCCAGTCGTCGCAGATGATGACGACGACGACGACGTTCTGTTTGTCCCAGAACCCAGAGCTGCGTCTGAGGACGAACAGGACTCGCCTGCCCCGCCTCCACCGTGAGTCTTCATCCTGATTCATCTCTCACACTTATTTCCTACAGACGTCCCAGTCATATTGCACCCTGTCTCTAACTGTAATAACCCCCTAAACTGTCCCACAGGAAGAAAACCGTTAAAAAAACAACCAAAGAGGACAAAGTCTCAGCGAAGAGCACACTCGCCTGTAAGAACTCTGAGGCGTTCAATAATACCGATTAGTCGCTGTACTTGTGCATTGTCTTGATCACTAACGTCTACATTCCCGCTTCTACAGCTGAAAGCGCTGCGGCTAAGCCTCCACCCAAACCCAAAGAGAAAGCGGTGAAAAAAGCAGCCGACGGCGTGGCAAAGAAACCTGCTGCAAAGAAGTCTACCGCGGTGTCCAGAAAGAAAGCAACAGCCACAGGTCTGTCCTGAACACGTCCCCTGCCTTACCTCCGATTGTCAGAGTGCTGAAACAATCTATAAACTTCAGACAGTGGGCTGTTGCTATAGAAACAGTCGTGTTATTGAGTAAAGGCGAGCCCAGGAAGTTTTTCGCGTTCCTTTCTGATCAGTTGCAGTGTTGATGTTAAGTGTCGTTGTTAACGTGCCGATTGTCTCTAGACGTCAAGCAGCCGTCGATCCTGGACGCACTGTCCAAACCAGCGGCCGCCAAAAAGAGCACGGCAACAAAACTGACGACGTCCAGCGACTCGGAAAACTCCGCACCGGCAGCCAAAAAAACAGCCGCGGCGGCGCGTAAGAGGAAAGTGATCATGAGCAGCGACGACTCGGACAGCGACTCAGATGGTGGCAACCTGATGGCCCGTCTGAAAAACAAGACCAGCGCTGCAGATAAGGTAGCTCTCTAACCCATGAAACTGAGATTGGGGAACTCGGACAGATATGGGGCGAGGCTGTATGTAGACATATAACGACTAGTGTTGTGTTGGAAAGGTTACTTTATCCTTTTCTATAACTGTGAATTAATCAAACTGAAAATGTTTTAAGAATTTCTGGGATGATTAGAATGTTTCTGGTAGTATTATATATTGTGTTGTGGTCTTAAATTAAATTCCCTGAAAGCTGCGAGAACTCTGATCTCCAGATTAAGAAACATAACTGACTCAAAAATCTGTTGACTTTTGCTATGTTTAGAAGAGTAAATGGAACGATGACGATAGCTTCTCCTTGGACGTGTCGTCCTCCACCGTAGCGCCGAGGACCAAAACGGCGCGCAGCACCAAACCTGTCACCTACGCGCTGGACTCTGACTCAGATGACGACTTTTAGCCTGTTGGCCTTTACCTTGTGGTGTTTGACCACCAACTTGTTGAAGTGTCCAGTTTCCTTTTAGATGATATTAATGTTGATGTGTTTAAGAAACTGTTTGTGTGTTGTAAATATTTTCTATTGTCTTTTCTACAGAACCTTTTGAAAATAAACGTTGTCTATGACCTTTGCTTCTGGTTCTTGACTTCTTGGCTTGTTAGCAGGAAACGGAGTGATCATTCGCTCAGTAATAACACAACTCTACTCTTTATCTGAAGGTGTTTCAGTGCTGCTGTAGTGATAGGGGTTCGTTATAAAGATGACGTCTCACGCACTACTTCCATGTCAGGTGACAAATAAAACCTGGGTGAGTTGTCAGTAAAATAGAACCACAGAGTTTCTGACATGGTTTTGAAACATGTTATAGCTTTATTTATAGTTAACATCACTGACACTAGTTTATAACATCCCCTCGTTTCAGTCCTGGTATTAGCCTGGTGTACATTCATGCAGTTATATAATCTAAAGTCTATAGTACAGATTAAGAGCTTCAGTCAATCTTTACAACCGAGTATCAGATTAGGAGAAAATGTGATTTCTGGAGCTTGTTTGAGGATTTCAGAAAACTTGATCTGTGAGTTTCACACAACACAAGTTTAAAGTCTTGAGAATTTATACAGACTGGTACAAAAGTTGCTCTTTGTAAATACATCAAACCTTGAGGTGGATGAGCTACAACAGCAGAAGACTAGAACAAGGATCTGATGCTATTGGGGGAACAGATTCACCAAAAAAATGGATGGATGAAACGGTAAAAAGATCAATTAGGAGAGTCTGTGTCTCCACAGGAGGACAGGAGTGGATATGCTCTTGGTACTATATCAGTACTGATAGCTTTAACCAATCTGGACGTTGTCCTCTGACCTTTCTCATCAACAAGGAGTTTCCACCAACTGAACTGCTGCTCAGTCTGCATTTTATTTTTTATTTTTTAAACCCTGTGTAAAAAAGGGACCTCACACGATCAGTTCAGCATTTTTTTGATAGTGGTTTTCTTCAAGGCTTTTGCGTCCGATACTGGATTTCTGTGAACCAGTGTTGGTTCTTGATCTACCCGTCCTACTGGTCCTTCTGGGAAACCGTAGCATTTCCCTGGTTCTGCTTGGCCTCACTGCATTCGCTTGCTTCTTCTCAGGCTGGGTCGACTTTCCAGACTCCTTCATTTGAACCCCTGGCCTCACCAAGGATCTGACCACCACGTCCCTACTCTTCGTGAACCACTTGAAGATGATATGGAGGAATTCAGCCAGGCTGGAGACAACCGAAAGAATTCCGATGACAAAGTAGAAGAGCAGGAAGACCGTCTTCTCCATAGGTCTGGAGGTGAAGCAATCGACCGTGTGGGGACAAGGGAAGTGGCTGCAGGGAAACCAAGCCTCGACACGAAAGCCGTACAACTTCCACTGTCCGAACATGAATCCCACCTCGGACAACATCCGGAACGTGACGTTGACAAGGTAGAGACGCTTGAGGTGGAGGTCCCGCTTCGCTTCCAGAACGTTGGAGGTGGAGCCTTGTGGCAGGAGCTGTTGCTTTTTGTGGTGGTGCATGGCGTACATCAGGAACACTAGAGCCGGCGTAGAGATGAGCACGATGTGGAAGACCCAGAAGCGATACTGCGAGATGGGGAAGGCGTGGTCATAGCAAACCTGCTTGCATCCCGGCTGCAACGTGTTGCAGGAGAACTCGTCTTGCTCGTCACTAAACATGTCGCTGGCCACGGTACCGAGGATCAGCATCCTGAAGACCAGCATGAGGAGCAGCCAGACACGACCCAGCATGGGGGAGTGCGTCTGCAGGGACCCGAACAGTTCACTGAGAAATCCCCAGTCAGCCATGGTGGAGGAGGGGGAACAAACCAAGGACAAGATCTGTGGTCTGGTTTGTTATCTTGTTCTGGTCAAATGTATCCAAGTTCAAATGCTAAAAGAAGGCGAGATGATCCACGCGGTCCTGTTTAACATTCCAGAGATAAGAGGTTACTTGTCAGGGCTGATAAGTCCATACTTCACACTCCGAATCAAAAACTCTACCAAACCGAGCACCACGCTTAATGTAGAGGACAAAGTGCCGTGTCCTTCAGTGGTCTCGTCACGAGAAGAACGTGCTCATATTTCTTGTATACTTCCAGGGATTTTCCAGTAGAAAGACTGCCTGGTCATGGTTGTTTTTCCAGACCAAACTGGTAAAGAGGAAGACTTGATGTTTGGAGAACGTGCTAAGTGAAGTGCTGTGGAAATGTCAGTCATGTCCTTATCAGCATTTTTAACGGGTTCAAACGAAGCTTGTGTTTATACGGCTTGATGAGGGACTAAAACTGGGTGGGTAATGGAAGGAAATGGTCTGGGTGAGAGCAGCTTTGGGCACGCATCTACTTCAAGGCGGAAGATTGGATTTAAGATGTTTGAGATGTAGAAATTCATCCATGTTAACTGTTAAAGGCGTTGGAGTTAAAGTGCTATCGTGTGCGGTTGTATCCGAGTAGCATCGGCATTGGTGCATACTAAGTTTTTTAAATCCTTTGTCTCAGGATCGCCTGGTCTTCATTTACTTACAACTGTCCAGTGTCCGGTTTTCTTTATTAACCTGAGAATTATATATTATATGCGCCTTCTAAAATGCTTTCCGCTCACCATGGTCGTACGGCAGGGGTGCCCAAATTCTTTTCTATGGAGGGCCAAAAATTAATTCTGTGAGTGGGCCGCGGGCCAAAAGACAAATGTCCACCTTACCTGTTATTGAAATATGTAATTTTCTTGAGCAGAAGATGGCTGCAGTAATGTGTGTTATTGGGCACTGAGTCTGGCTATCAGTTCGCTAGCCTTCTGATTTCTTATCTCACCACTGTATTTTTCTAACTTGGGTAAATGTTTTGTTTCATAATGTCGATGGATATTGTATTTCTTCAAAACCGTCACTTTCTGTCGGCAGATAAGGCACACCGCCAATGAATCAATTTCACAGTAGAAATAATCAATTTGCCAACTATTTTTTAACTTTTGTTTGTCCGTGTGTCACTGCCTCTACTCCTCAATCATTTATTTCATGACTCATGAGCCTGCTTACCGGAAAAGGAGCCAGAGACTCAACAGCGCCCCCCTCGTGCCCTCATATAAAACTGTGGTCAGAAAGTAAATTGAAAGAAGATGATGAAAGAAAGATGAAAGTGAACTATTTGCCTACTGTGTTTGCACACAGAAGAAATGTGACCTCCGCATTTAACCCATCCGTGCAGTGAAACACACACACTAGTGAACACTAGGGGGCAGTGAACACACTTGCCCGGAGCGGGGGGGGGCGAGACCGGTTCTCTAACCACTAGGCCACGGCTGCCCCATTGCAGGCCATTGGCAGTCGTTGGGACAGAAATTCTTAAAGGCTGGCATAGAAGGGTACAGATTGAAAAAAAAGGAGCCCGGGCCAAACTTGGCCCGCGGGCCCCAAATTGGGCACCCCTGTTGTATGGAGTAGTTATCCGACCTCTCTAAGACCTCATCAACAAGGTGTTTCCTTGGCGAGTGTACAAGGAAGTGCCAGAGATAATGGTACACCAGTCCACCGCAGTGCATGGACTCAATGATGGACACATTCTGTGGCAACACCACACTTCTGCAGAATGCATCACAATTCTGTTGTATGCTGAGGTATAGGTTTTCCGTTTAACACTGCCTTGCACGGCATCCAAGACGTGTTTGATAATATTGAAATCTGGTGGGAATGGCGTCTCTAGACGTGTGTGGTGGTGCTATATGAATGCAGGACATCAACTAGTGGAACTCGTCACACACAACGTTCACCTGTCAGAGATTTTTGTAGGTGTACCAGGGGTCCCATGGAATTCCAGATAAACAAACCTTATACTATCATACAGGCACCACCAGCCTATGTATCTTGCATAGGTTTGTGTGTCCCAGTTTTCCTGGTCTCCTCAAAGCTTAGTCACGAGATACAGTTAAGGACGTGCAGTAAATGGCAAGAATGAATGGGTTTCGAAAGAACTAGCCAGCAACCACTAGGTGGCAGAATTGTTTCACCTTTGACTGAAAGTAGCAGGTCCACATCCAGGGATTGGATATAAATACTGTATACATCATTATAGGTTATAAAGTATTTAATAAATAATGGGTTTACTCCTGAAAACGCTGATCGTTCCCCCGGGGAAAAACAGCAGGAGCTAAAGTGTGTGTCAATTGGGTAACATTACGGAATTTGGTGGTGCTTTATTGTCAAATTTAGGCTGCAGTGATTGCTATATTTAATGTGGGCTAATTCGCTGCTTAAGATGGATAGAACAAAAAAAAGAAAGTGGGACTGGGACTTACACACACACACACTCCCTCACTTGCTCCCTCAGGGCAGCAGCACTGCATATGCACACTGAGGCCTTGTTCTCCTTTGATCTGCATGGAAGGGAATTATAGATGCCTTTTATGTAACTGTTCTTCCGCCCAATGAGGAAGAAGAAAAAAAAGATTATCAGCTCAAGTTTTACTCTTTCGCTCGATTTCCCCCTTCACGGTCTCTTAAATCCGCAGAGGCCTGTTGCGGTGACTGCTGGAGAATTTAGGTCATCCTATCATCGAGTGATTCCCCTCACGGAAGACAGAAGGAGTGCTTTCACTCTTGCTGTTTTTTCCCCTACAGTGGTTTTTCCTGGTTTGTTCTCTCCCGGGTCTCCATGCAGACTTTCTCCGGATTCGCGCTTTCTCGCGTCCTGCCCGAGAGGCATCGTGGAAAATTCTGCAAAGAACCATTTTCAGACCGCTGGTTTTTGCACACCGTTCCCTCAGCGCATGTGCTTGTCTGTTTGCTTGTGTATGCAGGCTCCTGTTCTTTGCACTGTAATGCATCTTCTAATGCGATCTGACAGACTGAGATGCCAGTATAGCGTTCTTGTGTATGTGTGCACACACACCAGCCTGGTAATGAATGAACTCAGTTTTCAGTTTTGCTCAGATAAAAAACAGCCACTCATATGTTTGGTTGTTAGCATATGAGCGCATGAGGATGATTATATCCAGAATGACTTTGCTCCAAGATAGACAGGTTGTGGGGTTTGGGCTTGTTGCGCTACAGATACTGAGCTTCAGACCAGATGGCGTACAGTCAATCTTTACTCCGTGCCAAGGGAAAGAACAATGTCGGAATAGAAAAGGTTGCCATCGGGAGGGTAATGCAAGACTGTACGAACATGAGACAAGCATCTAAGTGGCTCCGTATCCTAACCGCAGAAAAAGTATTGCACGTGTTCCAAAAATATCCCAAGTAAAGGAGATCCTTCACCTGAAATACCCTCGCTCAGCGGATCTGTCA
>JAOVVF010000051.1:851521-856660 GCA_028565595.1 Duopalatinus emarginatus
TGTTTGCTGTCTTTTGTCATGCGGCTGTAGTTGTTTAAGGTGACAACTGTATGCTCCACCCCACCAAGTCAGACTCTTTTTCTTCCTCTTTCTATAGCTTTCTCTCATTTTATAATTTCAGGTCTATTATCCCGAACAATCAGATAGATTTCACTGCAATTAAGTTAAAGACATAAAGGCATATTTTTTGTATGCCTTCCTATTATGTACAGTCTTCTATAAGAAAGTGAACTATTGGCCTACTATGCTTGCACACAGAGGAAGCTGACTTCTGCATTTAACCGATCCATGCAGCGAAACACATACAACTGTGAACACACTTGCCCGGAGCGAGGGGAATTGGGGGAGTTAGGTGCGGTCATGTCTTGCTGGGATCAAACCCTGGAGATTCCAGTCCCTATAGACTGTAATATGTTATTTTTAGATGGATAAATAGATAGATAGATAGGTTTAACTTTGTCATATATATATATATAAACGTTTTTATGAGTTGTGCATTATTGAGTCAGTACAAAAATATTTTAGACAATATTATTATTATTATTAGTATTATTATTATTACTGTGTTACAGAAAACATGTTTGCATGTCAGTAAAGAAATGAAACTATTAAAAAAGAGGTAAAAAAACAACATAATGAATGAAAAGTAAGTGTGACACTCATTCCCTCCAGAAAAAGTGTCTCAAATTCTTTAAGACACTCAGAAAAACCAATTCCCTAATATAACTGTACCATGATAACCTGGGACTACTATTTAAAAAAAACAAAACAAAAAAAAACAAAAAACCCAAAGTGTAGTTACACCTATCCCTGACTTGATTTTTTTTTTTGAAATAGTAAAACCCTCTTTACAACATTTCTTTGCATGTGCCTAAGACTTTTACACACTACTATATATATATATTGTATGTAGATTAAAGTGGTATTCAGTATTATTCCATTCCCTTGGTTTCGATGCATCAGGCTTTGATAAAGTTCATAATTCAGTTTGTAATCAGAAACCGGTTATGAAAATGCCCCATTTGCCCCTGCAGCCATAGTTGGAATTTAAATTTTTCACTTATGGCTCTATCCAGGATTTACGTGCAGGTCAGAAAGTAGAGGAGAGAAAAGAACATAAAGGTGGTTCATTTCAGCACCTTAGAAGGGTGTGTGTGCCCCCAGAGGAAGCGATGAAGGTTTCTTTTCTGTTCTGGTGAAGTCAGCAACAATGAATCGTGAAGTCGAGGGAGAATATCAAGAAGGAGAGAGAGAGAAGGAAGAGAGGAGAGGTGAAAGAGGAGCCTTTGATCCTATGGCGAGACACAAACCTGCCAAGGCATGCTTGCTGGAGAGTGAAGAGGAGTGGGAGGAGTGTGCACACACTGACACACACACTCACACACCCACCCAGTTCCACATACACGAGCACTCACGCGCGCACACACACACAAAGGTAGGAAAGTTCAAAGTTTGCTAATGGCAAATCGCTTTGACCTGCCATGTCTGCAGGTTAGTTTGGATTTTCATTCAGCTGTCAATGCGCTTGTCAAGGAATCGAGTGACCAGCAAAAAACTAAGAAGAAAAGAGGGACAAACTAAAGAAAGAAAAAAGAAAGCAATCTGGAATTGGCACTGTATAGAGGTACAGATTAGTATGTCCTTTCTCCTTTTTCTCGTCTTTGAAAGCAGCCTTTGTGTACCTCTCTCTCTCTCTCTCTTTCTCTTCTTCCGCAGTAATATGATCCTCTGATCCAGGGATAGACCGAGTCCCACTTTCAACACTCTTCCCTTCCCTCTGAATGCAGTATGTGTACCTTGTGCATGCAGTGCATGTTATAACTGCGTAGGTGTGCTTAGTGTTGGAAGACATTAGTGTCTGTGACATAGTACTATGACTGAAAGACGAATAAGGCACAGCTGCTAAAAAATACACAGCTGTACAATACTTTAACATACAAAAACCAGAGAATATCGGAGGTTCCTGAAGGTTATTGGTTCAAATCCCAGGACTCTGCTGGAAAACTGACTGCTACATGACATGCTTGCATTGGATTCTGTCTCACATGTGAGTCTTTTTGCATATAAATAATGCACAGCACGTATTTTATTGTGTGTGTATATATATATATATCACCTATGGCTACTGGTTATGTGTGAGAGCAATTCAGTTATGCGAGCATTGAGCTCTGAGGCTTGGATGCTACTTTTCTTCAGGGACTACACCTCAAATCACAGCAGGTTTTTGATAAGCTCTGTGTTCTTTGGTTGCCCAACTTCTGTCTCTTAAATGAATACGAACAATGTTTATCGTTTAACCTAAAATTCAACGTACTATTGAATTCTCTGTTTGACCTTAAGGCTAATAAGTTCTTGAATTTTGTCTTATTCTATTTTCTTCTAGTTTAATATTAAGTGTCCATCACTCTGGGCCAAGCACCAACTACTTTCAGAGGAAGAAGTGATTTGATTGGCAGTGCAGACAACCAACCATGTTTTATAGGAGTGTAATATCTCAAGAATAAGGTGGTTGAATGAGTGTTTCAATTATTCTAACCAGCAGTTGAACTTATATTGGATTAGTGTCAAATAGGCTCAGGGTCACAACAAAGTCAAATCTCTAATATCTCTGTTTTTTTTCTATGATACCTTCCTTTTCTGGGTGAAGTATTGGTTGGTGTGGTACAGTGGTAACATCACTGGGGTCCCATGTGAGAGACCTGGGTTCGATTCTCGATCCAGGCAGCCAGTCTGTGCTACAGCAATAAGGGTCCTTGGGCAAGACTCCTGACACTATGTTGGCCTACGTGTAATACTAATAACCTTGTAAGTCGCTCTGGATAAGAGCGTCTGCCAAATGCCGTAAATGTGAATGTATGTTTTCAGGGTGTTTGAGGCATACAAATTAGTAACAAGTGGTACCATTGAAGAAGTACTAAAAGTTCTACCTTTTTACAGAAGTTTAGATTTTTTTGCCCATGTTTTTGTGGATAAGTGCTGAACACAAGTAACCTACCAAGCATAATCATGGAACGACTGATTTATACTTAGTGACAGTTCTGATTAAACGCAAAGCTGACAGTGAGGTGAAAATGTCAAAATGACAACAGCACTAATTCTAGTAATGCAGATCAGCCACTGCAGCAGTTTAGCTACAGTACACATTACTTCTTATTTCCCCCTTCTCTTTTTTTTTATTTATAGATTTGTTGTCTATAGTTTGGTTTCATTAAATCCACTTTTAAATAATTATCCGTAACAAAAAGAAAAAAAAAAAATCAGTCAAAGTTTATCTTTCCGAGTACATATATATAGGTGTACGTAATTTCAGGAGCTCTTAAAGTCTATGAACATTTCTCTGAACTAAGTGGATTGTCATGAGCACTATTTTTCTTGTGTAAATGCTCCTACAATTTTTTTTTTCTATCCAGCTTGATAAATGGTGCCTAGAGTACAGAAGCATATACATACAGAATTGTGGTAAGTAAAGCATACTGCAAACTGCAGACCATTTGACTTGGTGGCCAGCTGAAAATATTAGACATTCTGCAAAATAGTAGTTAACTGTTTAAGGCATCAATACTTTATAACTGTCTGGCATTCATTATGTCCGTTACCCACTTAAAGTCGTTGAGAAAATCTAAAAAGGACAAGGTATAGCAAACTAGATATAGTTTATTGCATGGAGTAGCATGGTCATGGTGTCCACTTTAGAGATGTAGATTGGGCTTTGTTTTGCGATTGGGTGGTTTCCAGTTTCAGCTTTACAAGCATTTGACATAACCCATAAGTGGGAAGTCAGAACTTATTATTAGGCCATTTTGTCAACCTCAATGCATTAGAGCTACAGACTGGCAGAAAAACCATTGGTGTTTTGTTAGCCCCAACCTAGCATCACATAACTGTGATGAGTGATGTATATTTCCTTTTGCAATTCAGCAAACTGTATAATCAATATTATAGATTTAAGGTACAAAGCATGTAACTTTTAGTAAAATACAGCATCATACCAGGCTGTTACAATTAATGGGTTTCTAAATATAAAATACAAATACCTCCATTGACTATTAGATTATTTCCATCGACCATGAGATTATTGTAAATGTGCATTATTTAAGTTTTTAATTATTTCTAGTTTATTTGGTTTTTATTTTTATTGTATTTTTGCAGTTTTGTGTAAAATCTTGCCTTTTAATCCAATGAGTTTAAGCAGATTTTTTTTTCAATTTCTACCCGAAGTTCATGCTCTGCTACAGTATGGTTAAAAGCCTGAAATATTATGCTTACATTTAGTAAACTTTTGCTGTGTGTTTAATAGTGGTGCTGGAAAAAAAAAAGGATTGCGATTTGTAGTCCTGGCAATTTTGAATTGATTCAAAATGGCTAAAAATTGATTTTTAAAATGTGTTTAAGTTTTATTTTTTGCCACTCCTACTCCAAAGCGTTGTGCATATCGCATTACATGTCCACTCGGCCACAAGTACAGCAAGCTAGTTAGCCAGCTCCCTTGCTAGCGGACTCCATTTAGACAAAATTATACAAATATATAAATGCAGTAATGCACTATGACTTTAAAGTCTGTATTTTATTTTCAGTTAATGGTTAATGCACTATGGTAGACAGAAGTCTGCGTTTACTTTTGTATTAATATATTTGACTTATTTGTAATTATAGATTTTAGCTGCCAGGCAGCTAAGCTAACCTAATGGTAATTTAGACAATTTGAACAGAAGAATCATTACTGAATTGAAAATCGAATCATGACCCCAAAAATCGGTATCAAATCACATCACCAGACATAAAGATTCCCACACCTATTGTTTAACATGATTTCTTTTACACCATCAGATTAAAGCTGCTCATTTCCCTTTTGTGGTTAATGGAATATCCTTTCATTAACTCTTATGGATATTTAAATACTAAATTTGGGCAGAAGTCTATCCCTCGCCATCACTAAGTGTAGTCTGTTAGTGAAGAACTGGATGCAGTTTGGGGCAGATATTTTCTGGAATGATTGAGTACATGGGCATCGCCACAATTCAATCTGAGGGGGTCGTGTCCCCTTCACATTTCATAATTCTTCATTAATATCCTATATTAGGTTTAACGTTTTAACACTTTAACACTTTGCCTTATTTACTGTAAGTAACAGCAGGCTGT
>JAOVVF010000051.1:907176-919357 GCA_028565595.1 Duopalatinus emarginatus
AGAGACTGAGAGAGATATCAAAAGACAGACAAAAAAAAGACAGAGAGAGATATTGAAAGACAGATAGACAGCAAAACAGGCTGAGGGATATTGAAATACAAAGAGAGACAAGAAGAGAGACCATAAGAAAGAGATATTGAAATACACAGAGAGACAGGAAGAGAGACAGTATGATTGACTTAGAGAGTCTGAAAGACACAGAGATGAGAAGAAAGACTGAAACTGAAATACAGAGACAATGGGAGAGCGAGAGACCATGTAATACAGCGATGCAGTGAAGTTAATGCAGTGAAGTTTTCCTCTTCCTTAACATCAAACTTGAACGAATGAATCATATAGTAAGTGACTCAGGAGTCATTTTGGGTTCAGATTGAATTGTATAATACCATTTGAGTGATTCTTTTAAATCAGAGCAGTTCTAAAGAGTTTAATGGAGAAGGAATCGATACCTAATCAGATAGGTATTTAAACTGCCTCTAAATCTGTTCCTTGGGGGCTGAATCTGCTAATCACTATCTTACACACACACACACACACACACACACACACACACACACACACACACACACACAGCAGGACAGCAGTCTGCTCAGACGTACAATCAGTGTTTGCAAGCTCCACTCCGCTCTGCATTTAAAGGTTCTGTGTGTTCACACTTCAGTCAGGAAGCTGGTGTGAGCTGTAATTACTGTTGTGCGCCTTTATGTGTGTGTGTGTGTGTGTGTGTGTAAGATGACAGATTTAAGGACCATTTAAAGCACAACACACACCCTTTCTCTGAGTGTAATTATATAGATTTGTGTGTGTGTGTGTGTGTGTGTGTGTGAGAGAGAGAGAGAGAGAGAGAGAGAGAGTGTAAGCAGCAGGTCATGTCATAAAATAGTAAAAATAAATGAAAACACACTTGAGTCCAGGAACGTGAAATTCGACTCGCTGTGGGAAATGAATCAAACAGGAGTCAGTTCATCTGTGATTTGGTCTTTCTGTTACGGGACGTCACGTGGCATCTTCTGCAGCGCTCTGGCTCAGTTTAGAGTTTAGCAGCTGTCCTGCCAAAACACTGCATTTTCAGGTCACTTCCTGCAGGCGGGTCGATTCGGAGCTGAGTTGCATTCACTCGGAACACTCACGGTGCTTCAAATAGGGTATTGATTGAGAGCTACAGCACAAACGTTTAGCATTTTCTGCTCCTGCGTGTCCTTTTTTTGGTTATTCACATCTCCAGCACGAATCGTTTGTGAAGAGCACCGGTCAATTAAAGCGAGACTTCGTTTGTACATAAAGTCCATCAATCAGTCGCGCTGTTCAGCCGCGGTACTGCGTTCTACATTCTGCATCAGATTACAGTCTCTGTCTTTCAGGGATGAGATCATTCAGGCCGGACATTTTATAAACCAATTTCCTGAAAGAAACTTCCACCATGTTAATGTGTCAATCACGAGTTGAGTCATTAAAGGTGGCCAGTGTGTGATGTGCACAAAGCTTTTATTTATTTTTTTTGAGGTTGCATAGAAACATCAATCACAGTAAAGCCACACATATAGTATAAAAAAAAAAAGAACCGGAGCAAAATTTAGGTCCAGAGAGGAGACCACACCTGCAAAAACTCCTCCGACCTCTGGCGAAGGTCATGTTTCTCAAAGAGGATGGAGGACGCAAGCCGAGAGAGCCATAGAGTCAGTGATGGGGCTTGTTGAGAGGACCAAAGTAACAAAAAACACTTTTTTGCTAGAAAGATCAGCAAGGCAAAGACCTTTCTAAATTGGGAGTCAAACATTTAGATACAATGAGGGGCTCATAGCAAACTGTATGTCAAAAATACCCTCGATTACAAATGAATGAATGAAAGTGAACTATTTTGCCTTACTGTGTTTGCACACAGAAGGAATGTGATCTCCGCATTTAACCCATCTGTGCAGTGAAAGACACACACACACACCAGTGAACACTAGGGGGCAGTGAACACACTTGCCTGGAGCGGGGGGCAGCCCCAAACCACGGCGCCTGGGGAGCAGTTAGGTGCCTTGCTCAAGGGCACCTCAGTCATGTCTCGCCCTGGGTGGGGATCGAACCCGCAACCGGTCACGAGACCGGTTCCCGAACCACTAGGCCACGGCTGCCCCTGTGCACTAAGTGCACTTCCCCCCAGAATTACTGTATTTTGTTGCAGGTCCAAAAAGCGTGAACAAACGTGCCTCTCTGAGCCGGACATTTGAAACATTGGTCTGATCTCGCTGGTTGTAGTTTGTGTAATCGTGCTGGTGTTAAGTAGATTCTGTGTATAAACTTAAAATTGAGCTCAGGCATAGTGATTGAAGTGCACTTAGGATGCAGGCTTGAACGAACAGAATCCCATAAATCTTCATCAAATTTTCTCCCAAATCTTCCTCAGGTTTAACAAAGAAGACCCTTTTGACTGGTATTGTTTGGTAAAAAGTTGTTCCATCTCTTAAATCCAGTCACGCACAAAGCTTTTTTATGGTGTTTATGGTGGGTCCAAAGTAACCAGTCAGGACTTCACTGTCAGCAGATGCAGTTTAGTAATTCAGCATTTTACCTTACTAAGGGTATTTTTTTTAGATTGAGATCCATAACACAATGCATGCTTGTTGAACTGCGCTATCAGAGATACCATGACCACACACTTTGCTAACATAATGGACCTAAAAGCGATTTGACCAGGTGTTATCAGTGGCTGTAGGCTCGGTTATGTTTTGGAAGGCTGTGCATACTTTCAGAAACCCAGCTAGAACATTAGCATTAACAACGCACCGCTCTCCTCTCAGCACATTTCCATTTCCATGGCCATTTATTGCACTTAGATTCCACTTATCCGCATCGTCTAACCACGCGAGCCGAGTGCTCTGCATGATACACCAGAGCAGGCATCACACTTCCATGTCTCCCTTTTACAGGACAGTTGTTAGGATTTTGCCCACCAAGACCTTAGCAACAGATCTTTCTGTTGATCTTATGTTGGATCGGACCAGGCTGTCTAACTCTAACACGTCACTGAGTCCTGGACACCCATGACCCTGTCACTGGTTCACTGGTTGTCCTTATTGGGCCATGTTTAGAGGACCTGATGACATACAACAAGACCTGTTGTTTTGGAGATCTGACTCGGTCGTCTAGACATAACAAAGTGGCTTTTGTCAAAGTCATTTAGATTAGATTTTTTAATTATGGTTACAGTGGCACTTGTCAAGGGGTGGGGTATATTAGACAGCAAGTGAGCAGTCGGTTCATGTGTTGGGAACAGAGAAAATGGGCAAGTGTCAGGGTCTGAGTGACTTTAACAAGGACCAAAGAGCAGGTTTTATGGGTTGTTTCCCAGTATACAGTGGTTAATACATACCAAAAGTAGGTTTGAGGGGGGCAGCGGTGGCCTAGTGGTTAGTGAACCAGTCTCATGACTGGGCGGTCGTGGGTTCGATCCTCACCCAGGGCAAGACACGACTAAGGTGCCCTTGAGCAAGGTACCTAACTCCCTCAACTGCTTCCGGGCAAGTGTGTTCACCGTCCCCTAGTGTGTGTGTGTGTGTGTGTGTGTGTGTGTTTCACTGCACAGATGGGTTAAATGTGGAGGTCACATTCCTCTGTGTGCAAGCAAGCAAAAAAAAAATGGTCCGAGCGAGGACAACCAGTGAACAAGTGACATGGGTGTCCAAGACTCACTGATATGTTTGGGGACAAAGGCGAGACCCTCTGGTCTGATCCCACAGAAGATCTATAGAAGGGTCTGTTCTTAATGTGTTGGTGCCACAAATACCACAGAACACCTATTAATTACCATTATTATTATTATTATTATTAAATGCTTGGTTTCTGTTTTGTTGTCCTTGCTCTCTCTCTCTCTCTCTCTCTCTCTCTCTCTCTCTCTCTCAACCCACTCATTTTAGAAAACCCAGGATTCCCGAGATACCAGCCATGCCTGTTGCATCATCCAGCTCTGACTCAGGTGAGCCTTCTGTTTCCTCTCTCTAATAAATCCCTGGACACACCTGCCTCGGAGCTTTCTGCCAAACACACCACAGTAAGACATTTTCAGGTTTTGCTAAACGATTGAAACAACGTGAACATGGTGAGGGAAAGATAAAGACACAGATTAGCATCAGATTAGTATCCAGTCGTGGTGGCAAAAACGCAATGTTTGCACTATTTTGCGCCGTTTCTATTAGCCTGAGGATCAAAGGCTTTCGTTTGAGGATTTGCATATTTTGTAATCCCATCCGTCATGTGTCCAGACTCCAGACTCCATCCAGACTCCACTGACACGCCAGTCTGGTCTTTACTCTTTTCCTCTTGTTTATGCCTAAGTGGCGATGTCACCAAGTTTGACAGCGATTCCTTTCCTCAGATTAAGACCTGCAGTTTCCTCAGGATAGCTTCAGGGTGAGCGGAGAGAGAGAGAGAGAGAGAGAGAGTGATATCACTCCTCCCTTTCCTCTGCTTTCTCCGTGGAGTCATCACACTACACTCTGTCTGTCTATCTTTTGAAGCTCAGCCACGCTGCCAAGACTGCCAACGAGAAAGAGTCACAACATGAGTCGACTTTCTGATAAATTATGTGAGCATCGAGAGTTGAGTTGTTTTATTTCTTTTATATATATATATAGTCAAATAATCCAAACGCTTCCATGGAAACAATCTTTTCAACATCTGAGCTATTCATTAGCATGATTTCATTCATCCTCAGCGAGCACTTAATCATTCATCACTTTAACGATTTCACGTTCATGAATTAAATTAGATAAAGAATTTGTTTCCTGTCTCTCCAGATGACACAGCCAACCTCTCCATCAAAGGTTATGATCAGATCAGATGTGCTAATGGAAATAAACTGCAATCACATCATGGGTTGACTTCCCTGAATGTATGAAATTGGATGGATGGATTTTGGCTTGAGTAAGTCAGAATATGTTTAAATGTTTCTTTAGTCATATCACAGGGATCATCGTTTATACAAATACAGATATGAACAGAAGGTGTGTCGGTTTGGTTTGTTGAATTTGTCCAGTTGTTGCCACTTCTGGTCTGTTGCATTCAGTTGCTGCAAACTTTAGTTTGTTGTTTCCAATTGTTGTAAATTTCGATTTGATAAATCTGATTGTTTTAAATTCCAGTTTGCTGAATCCAACTGTTGGATCCAGTTGTTGTAGAGCTCCACAAATAAGCATAAGTGGCAGATTTCTCCAGACCATGACCTTATTCTAGTGAACAGTCTGCTCTCAAAGTTGGTATGTTGAAAGCAGGAAAAGTGTAAAAGAATCTGAGTGACTTTGACAAGGGCCAATTTGTGATGTCTAGACAACTGAGCCAGAACATTTTTCAAACAGCAGGTCTTATATGGTGTGTCCTAGTACACAGTGGTTAGTACCTACCGAAAGTGGAAGGTGTCACAAGAGGTCTTCAATCAAAAGATCACAAACTTTGAAACAACGACACGAAACAACGGTTTGGGAGCCACAAAAGTCGACTCACTGAAAAGCGTTGTAATTTCCGGCAGAAGCTTCTGAAGTGCTTTGTGATACACAGAGGTTCTGAGAAAGAAGAAAAGAAGTCGTGAGACACAAGTGAGAAACGATATAGCGACATGGGGGAAGGGGGGGTGGTCTGGTTTCTGTTTTTCTTCCAAACCCTCCCAGCTATTGTCAAGAAGAATTGAGCTGAGAAGCAGGTGACGGGAACTAATGAGGAGAGGAAGACTGAGAGAGGAGGGAATACAGGAAGGGAAGGGAAGGGCTGACGGCAAGCGTCGCTGACGTCAGAGAGGTGAAAAATGTGAGGGAACGGGAGGAGGAGAGCGAGAGCGCGAGGCAGAGAAGGAGAGAGCGGCGGAGGAAGCATGGCTGGGAGTCTCTTTAACAGGCTGTCTCTGGAGGAGGCTGGCTCTCTTAACTCTCTCAGGAGCCCAGGAGGTGAGAGAGAGAGAGAGAGTGAGAGAGAGTGAGAGAGAGAGAGAGAGCGAGAGAGAGAGAGAATATGGATATGGTGATCATGGCATATTACTAGCGTTAATGAGTATTAAGTCTTTGTATGTAACGATGTTGTATATCTGCTTTGGACTTTAAGTGAAGAGGCAAAAGAAAAGAGCGGGAGAGGAATAAAAACAGGTAACAGACAAGTACCTGATGAAGTGTGGGCAAAATGAGGTGTGTGTTATACATATACACGGGTTGTTCTGTTCTAAAAGCAGTTGTTTCTGTGTTTTGGCCTTCCGACTACATGCCATCCGTGAGATTGACCTTTGACTGTTTATTTTTAGACGCTGACGTCACAGCGCAATCACATGACGCCAGAAAACGTGTTATGGATGCGGTGCGTGTATCATGCTATGCATTCTGAATTTTCAGAAATGTTGTTCGTGGGGACAAGAATTATTATATATACAGTCGTCCCAGGTTTATCGCGGGGGTAAACCCCCCCCCCCCATAATAAGTGAAATTCCGCAAAGTAGCGATAGTGTTTTCGCATTTACGTATATTTTACGACTTTATAAACTCTTCCCACAGACTTTTAAACCTTTCCCACTCCCTTATTAACCTTTTCAGTCCCTTATTAACCTTCTCCACACGGTTCATAACCATTTGTAATGATACTGTACACTACAGTACATACTGTACTGTATTAAAATTTACATTTTAGAATTTAAAGTACAGTTTACATTCCTTAATGGCCGATTGGGATACGTGTCCAGTAAAGTATTTACGTATTTTATTACACTGTGTACCTTGAAAGGTTTGCATCCTGTTGGAATAATTAAAACTTTTAAAAGAAATGACAAATTTTTTACATTTTTTTATGTTTTTAATTTTTTTAGGCAAAAATCGAAGCACAAAGTAGCGACAGACGACTTTAATATAGAGGCGTCATTACGGGTCTGTGATTTTAGTGGCTGTGGCAATGGATTTGCTAGAGATCAGTATTTTTTTTTTATAGATTTCTGATCACCTATCAGCACAATAATACAATAACCGGGCTGGGCTGGATGACACTTTTAACAAGCGCAATCAAGGCTGGTTTATGACTGTTTATAACGAACTTGAATGGCTTCAGCAACAGCAAGAAAGCGGCCTTATTGCAGAGTCACATATTGGTAACAAAAAAAATAGACAACTTTTTTATCCACACATCCGAATACAGTGAGGTTTCTTTATCTGTGTGTGTGGCCTAACGGTCTTGCCAATGTGACATAATTGTGAAAATACCAAACAACCACACTATACGATAAAGCCATGAAAAATATGCAACCTTGGCACTTTTGGCTTAGCTAACTTGGTTTCACAGGAACTATCCCGAGGGATTAGAGTTAAAAACTTTATATTTCCATCTAGTGTTTTTGCTAGAAAGTCTGGGACCTGTGATCAAGGTAGATGGAAATGCAGAAATGGCGTTCACACAGGACTGCAGCAATCCTTACCTCGTGAAAGATGGCTCGTTTGTTTCAAACTATTGTTTAACTCTCAGGATTAAGTTATAGAAATATCACATGTTTGAGTTGAAATTATATATAGCCAGTTATGCATAGCTAAAATTTGCATGTGGAACATCTGCAACAGCTGCAACAACTTTGTTGCAACAATTTTATATGCAACAGCTTTTGCATGCGGAAGATCTACAACAACTTTATTTTCAAATATATTTTTTACATCACAGAATAGAATTAATTGGAAAAATTGAAGCATAGAATTTCGCAATTCAAATTAAGTGTGGTTCACTTAAATTTATTTTCTATAATTAATAAGTTACTGAAAAAGTTACTTGTTAATACTAATACTCATGCACCTTGTACATATTTCACCGCACTGTTTAATTATGTATTAAAGCAGAAACATAAAAAAGACTTCTGGACTCAAAGCTACACAAAGCTGTGAAGGTTGTTGTGTTTTTATCTTTTTTTCCTTTTTTTTTTTATTTCTCCTAATGAGAGTTAGCGATAAGGGCTACTTGAAAGTTCAGACCAAAACTGCTAATGAAGTTTTTGAGGTCATGCAGTTTTACTGCAGGCATTCCGTTTCCATGGTGAGACCTTGGAGGCTAATCTGGGCTAAAACCTCTTCGCCACATACATTTCCATCCATACATCTCCTGATTGGTTCAGTTGTATATATTAGATGAACTCCAAGCTCACAGTGTGTGAGGTGAGCAATCGTTCAGCTACATCTGTCTGGTGCATAATTAAGGTCTAAGGTGAAGATCTTCAGTCTGTATTTAAGGTCTAGAGAGGCACGGTAAGCGTATAATAAGTCATAGACACCAATTATAGGTCCGTAGTGAAGGTCTGTGATGTAAGGGTTAACCATCACAACACAACAATTATCTGGAGTGTCTTATGACGTTTGTGGTGGGGGAATGGGGGGGGGCTATAAAAGTGTGACGTAAATGAAATGAGAATGTAATATTATATAGGAAGAGGATCATGATGTATAACAGGTGTAGACTATAAGACGATTTGTGTTCACATGTCATGAGGTGGGCGGTAAGAGATGCAGGCAGATGGTAAAGGATCCTCATTACTCTGAAAATATTTTACGCCAGATGGAGCTATTTATGTCTGCACGGTGCAATGAAATACAGGGCTTCAATGGACTGTGGTCGAGTGAATTGTGACCAGAGCAGTGAGAAAAGGGTGCTCACTGAGCCACATGTTGAACAACAGTATCTTTACTTATATCAGACTTGAACACTGCAGTAAAAACCTCCTAGACCTTGGCCATCACACCCTTCATTAATAAGCTATAAGGAGATTTTACACCATGCTGCGTGCTTAACAACCGGTTTACTGTTGTTGTTAATTGTGCAGCCTAAAAAAGCACTGGAGCTAGAAATGTAATTGGTAGGCTGCATGTGGCCTAAAAATAGCAATGTCCTGAAAAACTTGTCGACAGCTTGAATTGCTGGGAACTTTGTAGTCCAACAACATCAAACGTACAAAATAACTGCAAAACTTTCAGGGCCGTTAAGGTATGTCCTTAAGGGAATCATCATGTTTGGACACCATTCCTTAGAAAACCTTTGGACCGGCTCTCCTTGGCAACACATCTAAATTCTGGACCTCTGAAATCCCCAGCGTCTTGACATTTCGAAGGCAGAAACCAGCCTCTCTACAGCTGTCTGAACCAGCACTGTTCATAGGATCCGCCGAGACTCGCCACCATGGCGTGTCGCCAAGAATCTTTGACCGAAGGAAGAAAATACACAAATCAAATTGTCTACTCACATGACATCGATATTAAACGACATACCCCCTTGTGTTTTGCAAGACAACCGCAGCACAAACACAACCCACTCCACTTCACGACAAGCTGTAGAACACTGCTCCTCTTAGACTATAAAGATTCTCAGGCTGTCCACCAATAGGGAAGCAGCTCACCAAACCTTTTGTTTTTGCTCTTCTTGCTTAACTCAATTGATGGGCATCTTATAACCACCTGCCTGGTTATTAGTGACCAACATGTGCAACAGACATCAAATGGAACCATTGCCGTCAGTTGAGGCAGTGCTTACCAAATGATCAAAGCTTGGACAGGGCCTCCAGTATGGTTCCTTCAGTGACTTTTTTATAACCCTTTGTTATCCAGTACTTTACCTTTCCATCTTGCTCTATGTCCACTATAGGGTCATTATACTATACTTTTGTGGATACCTGACCGTCATAACTACATGTGACCCAGGAGGTCTGGGGAACAGTTGACATTCCAGTTCATTCCAAAGGTGTTCAGTATGGTTGAGGACAGAGTCTACTAAATCTACTACTTAGTTCTTCTAGTCCAACTTTCTTGTCCTCTTTGGACATCACTTTGTAGACATAGGCATGGCTGTGGTGGAGCAGGTTTGGCAATACAGTGTGAAAAAAAAGTATAAAAAGTATACTGTACCTATGTTAATCTTAACACCAATCTTAACACACCCATAGTTTGATTTCTACTTATTTCTAATATCTCAGTATCCTGACACTGGGCCTCTCGACTGTCTCAACCAGCTGATATTTCCCTGCATTTACTAACAGCTGTACAAGTGGTAGATATTATACCTCTCAGACTATTTTATGACTGACCTTGCTTGTGGTCGTTGATTACCGTTGACCTG
Organism: Duopalatinus emarginatus; assembly: GCA_028565595.1. Classification (NCBI taxonomy): domain Eukaryota; kingdom Metazoa; phylum Chordata; class Actinopteri; order Siluriformes; family Pimelodidae; genus Duopalatinus; species Duopalatinus emarginatus. Next base: position 917,269 of record JAOVVF010000051.1, read on the forward strand.
CTACTACATTGCTCTAATGCTGTTTTTTCTTCTTGTTATAATATCAGGTCTGTAGTTGAGACTTGGCTCTTGAAGAGTGTGTTTTTTATAAACATGAGACAGACCATCCTGTCGGGTGTTCAATCAGGGGGAAAGAGCTGCTGGTCCGATCTGATCCTTGGTCCAACCTTAACTTGATGTCTCAGCTTGGAGTGTCACCCTCCATTTAACAAACCTGACTTGACTTGGAGTGTCAGCCTTTATTTAAGTACCTGACTCAAACCTGACTCAACTTGGTGTGTCACTGTTCATTAAAAATACCTGATGTAATCCTGACTTGACTCAGTGTGTCACCCTCCATTTAACAAACTTGACTTGAATCTGACTCAACTTGGCTTTTCATGCTCCATTCAACAAACCTGACTTACACTCGAACCTGGCTCGACTGGGTGTGTCTTAAAGTGACACACCTGGGTGACTTAAAGTGGTGTGTCACCCTCCATTTATCAAGCCTGACTCAAATCTGACTCCACTCTCTGTGTCACCCTCCATTTATCAAACCTGACTCAAATCTGACTCCACTCTCTGTTTTACCCTTCATTTAACAAACCTGACTTGAACCCAACTTGACTTGGTGTGTCCTGTTCCATTTAAGGAACCTGACACAAATTGGTTTTTCACCCTCCAATTAATAAACTAGTGTGTCACCCTCCAAACCTGACTCGAACCTGACTTGACTCGGTGTGTCATCCTCCAGTTAAAGAAACTGACTCGAGCCTGATTCTAACCGGTGTGCCACCCTCCATTTAACCAACCTGGCTCAAATCTGACTCGACTCTCTGTGTCAGCCTCCATTTTACAAACCTGACTCAAATTGGTGTGTCACCCTCAAGTTAACGAAACTGACTCGAACCTGACTCGACTCGGTGTGTCACCCTCGATTTAAACAAGCTCGACTTGTTCTTGCCCTGGCATTTACATCTATTACAGGTTTAAATCACAAGATACGTAGACGAGAATAAGATAATCCTTTGTTAGTTTCTTTAGGGAACCATGTCGTGAACCACTTATGACCACATGTTGCTTTGAGGTTGCTAATGACTTCTATTTGTAGCGAACAAATTACAGTTAACACCTCAGTTTGGCACTCTGAGATGGCAGGAGTTTAGGAGATACTGTATATGGTCCAGATTTTGAAACACCACATTAATCTTTGGGAACGTTTTCATTGTCATGGAGGAGATTCTGGGAAGCGAATCCACACGTTTACCCAGGTGCCAGTGAAAGTAACACCAGGTCATGCATTCTGACCTCGCTTCCTGTTTCCTTTTGTGTCTCACTGGGGCATTTCCTAGGAATTCTGCCCTCTGAATGTTTTCCAGACTACATTTGTGGAGTTTCCTTTACTGTAGCACACATGCGACGGTACCTATAAATAAATTAACAGAAAAGGAAATTGTACTCAAATGTCACTACTCCACCCATCGATACTTCTCTATCAATAACTACCATGTCACCTGGTGATGACCCTGTGGTTCTTTATCTGGATATTGCCCTGGTAGTTTGAACGCTATGGGCTGTTTATCCACTTTAACATGCTGTCACAGTTGTCAGAGGATGTGTAGGAAATGAGGAGTATTTACCTGCTCTGCTCGGCTGCTGTTCCTCTCTCCTCTGTGTCCTGGGTGGTAATTAGTAATCAGGATGGGAATGTGCTAATCCGCTTGCTGTCGTGGCTCTTTATCAACCTCCTATTCATACTGGATTATACACTGTGTGTGTGTGTGTGTACTCATAAAGACCCCTAATCAACCTGGAATGTATTAATTACCTGCCTGAATGCAGTATGTATGCATGAGCAGGTCTTACGCAGTTTATAAATAAACAAAAAAAAGAACGTCCAAATGCAATGGATTATTTTATTTATTTTTCATATAAAGTGAACGATTTGCCTACTGTGTTTGCACACAGAGGAATGTGACCTCTGCATTTAACCCATCTGTGCAATGAAACACACACACACATACCACTAGGTGGCAGTGAATACACTTGCCCAGAGCAAGGGGGTGCCCAGGGAGCAGTTGGGGGAGGTAGGTGCCTTGCTCAAGGG
>JAOVVF010000051.1:949918-960944 GCA_028565595.1 Duopalatinus emarginatus
GCTCAAGGGCACCTCAGTCGTGTCTTGCCCTGGGCGGGGATCGAACCCACAACCTTCCGGTCACGAGACCGGTTCCCGAACCACTAGGCCACGGCTGCCCCCACTAGTGTAAGCGTTTCACTGCATGTAAGCACAGTAGGCAAAAAGTTCACTTTCATTTCACTTTCACCTCATGGGTTTGTACAATGAAGATGACTTCATGTGAGGAACTAATGAGAGCTGCTAGAAACCAAACAAGGACACAGGGACAGTAACACAGATGATACTGGTGAGCCGAGTCACATGAGTCGACTCTCAATTCACACGCTCAATTCAAACACGAGGTTTGATTCGTGACGCTTAAAGAAATGTGCAAACAGATTTTGATTAAGGAGCTGCCTACATTTACACCAAAAGAAGAAAATAATTAGGAAGAACAAAAAAAAAAAACCATGGTGTATAAGTGAGAGTCGACTCTGTAAAAACATCCGACTCAAGGAGTCGACTCGTGGGAGAATGACACACCGCTAGTCTTACCTGTAACTCCTCGATTTTGGACAGGTAATACTGCCGGAGACCTGAGCCTCCTTTACTGTCCTCTAACTCCATCTGACAGAAACACAAAACAGTTCATTTATAACTCATTCAGTGTGTTTTATACCTCTCAGCTCCAGTTAGCTAAACTAGCTAATGTTAACCACCACACAAGAGCCTGACAACACGATTATAAACCCACAATGACGTCATACACATGATTTGCTTTATCATTTTAAATATATAAATAATAACTTATCAAAAATAACGCAATGAAGCCCGACACTCACTGCTAGCATGTTCCCTATATTAGCATGCTAGTCATTCTATCCTGTCTACGGCACTAGAAGTCCCGCCTCGTTCACTATGATTGGACACGCGGGCCACGAACAAGAGCAGCCGTCCAATCAGAGAACAACAAACGAAAAATGATCCAATCCCAGTGGAGAAGGCGGGACATGTCAGAATACAAGTGGGAAAAGAACCGCTTTCAGCTAGCAATAACAATGAGACAGCAAACTGAAGTCTATTTAAAGAAAGTGATATTAAAGACCTTCCGCTTTCTGTTATACAACACAGAATGTGTGATAAAATGACTTATAGATGAATATAATATAGAGGAACTCGTACATCAGGAGAGCGAAATTACGATTTGTTTCTTTTAGAGGAATCAGTACTTACATGGTCGACTCCGTCAAGCGCCATCTTGAAAACGCATGACGACTTCCGCTAGATTATTACTCATTTCCGGTCTCCACCGTCGTTAAATTTGATTGTTTTTCTTTTTGAAACAAAAATATTTTTTATTGTTTATATATTATTTTTATATATTTTATTTGTGCACATGTAATTCTTATTTTAGTTTTAATTTATGGATTAATGAATTAATAATAGATTGATTTTTTTTAAAGGTTCTGCAAATGAGTTTAAAATAACAACACGATAGAATATCTATATATATATAAAAAAAAATAAAATAATAAAAATTAACTTTATAGTTTCTTACTTCCAGAAAAAAAAATCAATGACTCATCCAGTACTAGTCTTGTGTTTGTCCAATCACATCGAAGTCCCGCCTCCTTAAGAGAGTCTCTACAGTAGCAGCAGCTCATTAGCAGTAAACGCTGTTCCTCCGTGTGTCTCTTGTTAGATATTTCACTTTTATCCACACATCCGCCACCTCACTAAGCTGCCGCCGGGTTGGTTTAGATCTCAGTGACTACTGGTTGGCGTGTGAATCGTTCAGCACCTCAGCACCTCAACGTGACATCTCACTGACTTACTGTTTCTAAAATAAACACGCCAATGTCAGTCAGTTATTATTTGTCATTATTATCCAGTGATGTGTCTTTTACTTTAACTTCACTACATTTCAAACTCAATTACAGTGGTACCTCCAGATACGAGCAGCTTTGCTTATGAGTTTTTCGGGATATGAGCCCAAACTCGGATCAAAATTTTGCTCTATGTACAAGGAAATTTTCAGGATACGAGTCATAGTTTTACTTGCCTCCGGCCAGTTGAACGCATGGCTCCCTCAGCACTTCCGAGCCATACTTCAGGATTCCGCCGCTCCCAGAATCCAACAGCGCACCCCCAAATCTTGTTCTATCTCACGTGTTGCCCATCGAGTAAAGTTACACGTATCTTGTTTATGTGAGCGTTGGATAGATTTTTAATAGAAATGACTGCAAGTGAATGTGCTAAAAGTCTAGCCAAAAATAAAAAAAACAGACGATGAATAGTATACGCAAACTTTATGAACGTGTATCATACATACAGAGTACAGTAGTGTTAAAGCTCTCGTACTTTACGTTGTACAGTATCATAGTGTAAGAACCCTAACATCAAGAAAAGTTTTTTTTTTTTATCAGTTAAAGTTTTTCATGTAAACAGTAGCCTTATTGTTAGTGTAAAATTACAGTAATTCAGGGCATAGTGTACGTATGTACGGTACATTTGTATCATATTTTATTCATTTTTCTCTTATTTAAGGAAATGTTTTGTAATCTTTTTGTCATAAATTAGGGTGAATTTTGGGGACTTTGTCAGAGGGTAGGAACGAATTAAATCTATTTCAGTTCATTTAAATGGGGAAAATTTGCTTCACATACAAGATTTTTCCAGTTACGAGCTCAGCTCTGGAACAAATTAAACTCATATCTAGAGGTACCACTGTATCTGACTTTTCACTGCACAACATTATGAGAAATCTGTCGTTACTTTTGTCTCATGCATGCATAAAAAATGTAACATTTCAAAATGAAAGAAGTTCGAAATCCTACCAATCATGTTACAGTGCACGCTTTGTTAACAGTGGGTTAAGTAATAAGTAAGTTAAGAAATAAGTAATTTTACGTTTTCCTTGCCAGAAAAGACAAATATCTTTTCATTCTTCACAAAACAGAAAATAAAATCGCAATGAAACAAAAACAGCAAAAGGCTCCGTATTTTCGTTTTTCTGAAACTGCACGTTTTTACGCTCGCAAGACCGCTGTCAAGGCAACCAAAGGCGCGTAAAATAACATTAGTGTGAATAATGGTACTAAATATTTGTATCAATGCAGGTAAAAATCTACTCAAATGGAAAGTAATACATATTTATATAGATTTATTTATAATATTACGTTCTATACTCTAAAAAACAGTTCTTCAAGGGTTCTTTAGTACATGAACACTCAGAACTCTTTGCATGATTAAAAGGTTCTTTGCATGGTGGAGAGGTTCCTCAGATTGATGGAGAACATGATGTACAGGGGTCTATACAGAACCTTTACAGAACCAGGTTTATATGGCACCAAAATGGGTTCTTCTTTTGGTACAAGTTTTACATTGTAACCCCAGAAGAACCCTTATTGGTTCTGTACATTAAAGGTTTTCAGAAATGTTCTTTATAGATCTTGTTGCCAATAAATCTTAAACCAAAACTGAACATCAGTTTGGTTTGACCAATTGGACAACGTTTTCCTTTAGTGTTTAATGCTTTAGGATAGTTTTAATGAATCTCAGTAAGTGTCAGACTCATTAATGACATTGTATTGAAATGATGGTGGACCAAGAGTGACCTTTTTTTACATAACATCAGTCAATTAAGTTACAAAAATGATGAGGACATTAGAGCCATAGTAAATCAGGACACTTTTACTTTTAATACTTAAGTAGATTTGAAGGTAAAAACCTTTGTACTTTTACTTTGTGTACTTCGTCCACTACCAGAATCACTTGGCACAAGGCAGGAACTCCCCCTGAACAGGGCACCAATCCATTGTAGGATTACCACACACACCTAGGGGCAATGTAGCACACCCAGTTCTCCCGTCATGTGTGTTTTTCTGGAGGTTTGGAAGAACCTGGATTACCTGCTAAAAGGCCATGACACGGACACGGGGAGAACACACCAAACTCCTCACAGACAGAGACCAGAGCGAGGCTCGAACCCACAGATCCCTGGAGCTGTATAGCACACACACTTCCTGCGACAGCACCACACCACCCTAGAAACGTAGTTTTAAATCACAGGTCTTTTCACTAGGACTTTGTGTTAGCGATCACAAAACATTTTGTATACATCCTTCTGTGGATCTTCTGCAGGATCGGATCAGACGTCCTAGCCTTCACGAAATCACACAGATCAGTGAGTCTTGGTCTTGCATGAACCTGTCACTGGTCCACCAGTTGTCCTTTATTGGACCACTATTAACCACTGTATCAGGCTATTGTTTTAGGCTTGCCCATTTTTCCAGCTTCTAACACCTCAAGTTTGAGAACTGTGATTGTGATGAGATAAACAATGTTTATGTGTATCACCTATATGTGGTTTGATGGTTTTAACGTTATGACTCGATAAACTTCGATGAATGTATACAGTGTTAAAGGATGTCTAGACCTGTACACCATGGTGAAGTTAGACTGAAGTTTTTAAAGTACTGCTGAGGACTGATGTAAGCTCACTGAAGCCTGTGTCCAAGTGTAAGACGCCTTTGTCTTGATCTGTAAAGCGTCTTTGAGTTATTTCAGAGTGCTACAAAAACTCAATGTATTGTTATTATTATTATTATTATTATTATTATTAAGACAGATGAACAATATCTGATAAGCTGATCTGGTGTATGTGTGTGTTTCTCTACTGTTACGGATCCCACTGAAGAGGTTTAATACCTTTATTTGAAGATTGATCCACAAACAACAAAGGAACAGCGTTGTTGCCGTTGTTGGTGAAGGCCAACCATTTTATTGTACAAAAAAAAAAACCCATACAAAATAAAGTAGTCTTAAGAAGTATAAAGGAGTCGTAAAAAGTATAAAAAGTACAGATCACAGGTCAAAAAGTACAAAATAGAACATGCTTTTTGTCATATAAAAAAAGAAAATTTTCATTATTTAAAAAAACAAAAAAACTAACCCAAAAACAAAACAAAACTCAAAAGTACATCTTAAAAATCATGGCACGTCCAACTGTTTAACTGTAAAAGTCACAGGCCAAAAAGAAAAGAAAAGAAAAAACAAAAAAAAAACATACTGATCAAAACATACTGCTGTTATGAACATCCTGGAATCGTTCAGGGCAAACTTTAAATAAACACACGTTTAACACGCAGCTCAAAAGCCAAACGACCGACCAGATCGTGCCGTTATTTAGATTTAGAAGCTACACATAGCTACTAAGACACTGGACAGGCCACGCCCACAAACATCATCAATGAGTTGAACACGGCCGCAAGCTTCATGCGTAATTCATTGTGTGTTTGCGGTTTTAGTGACTACTAATTTGTTTATATTTTAGTATAAACCAATTAAACTAATCAAAATTTATTTCTGGCATGTACATGGGACAAAAATCTTCAAATCTGTAGCAGTCGATTTTTTTTTTTGGAACGTCATTAGGAAAATGTCAGATTTTAGATACAGGAGGCGATCATTTTGTTGTATTTCTCGCAGATATTATAGAAATACCTTCTTATAATCAATATGTAATGTCGAGACATGTGTATGTTAACTTGTACGTTAGCTACGTAGAAATCTCCGTGACTGTTAGACTAGATCAATGTATAAAATATATTCGCATACACCTCGTTAGTTTATGACACGCCAGAGTAGATAAAACGTTGCCTACGTAAATTCAAGTTTGCTAACTCAAAATTGGGAATTTGTCGATTTCCTAAAACACGCCTCAGCTGATCCATCTGCGTTTAAAGTACAGAAAGTTTTGACCGAAACGTCCCTGTAAGTGTCCATGTTCATGTCCTCTCTTCCTGAGGAGATTTGACTTTTATAACGAGGCTTTTCAAAAATAAGGAAACGCACATCTATGAAATGAAAACGGTTCGGTAGACGGAGATCCAATTTTATACACCCACCGGCTGTGAGGGGGAAGATGAAAACACACATGGCAGCCATCTTGTCTAAAACCGGATCCCCGTCTGCCAGACTGTTTTCAAGTGTTTCTTTACTGTAAAGATCATTACTGTAAAGATCTATACCGTCCACATCATGCTGTACTTTTATATATGGAATGTAAGAAGTAGAAATTGAAGCAAATACACTTGAACTGATCATGTGGTACAGCTTCGGTGTGGCTTTGACATGGTTGCGAAGTGCTGCTGTTACCAAGGCGACGAGCTGGCGAGGTCAAACCTGCTCAGTATTAAACAAAATCAGCTAATTAATTAATTAGTCATTTCCACGTTTTGGTTACGGAAGCTTAGAGAGCAGAACAGAAATACGGTGATATAACGATACGAGTTCAGGAAAAATGTATCAAGTTCTTCAAACTTTGCACAACTTTGTGTTGGACTCGTCACCCTGAGAACATCATCTCCTCTGGTGTGAAGCATGGTGGTGGTAGTATCACGCTGTGGAGATGTTTTTTTTTACAAGCAGGGGCTGAGGAACTGGTCATGGCCGAGGGTAAGTGGACTGATCTGAACAAAAGGCAACCATTTTTTTTTTTGGTGACACATGTCGTACAGATCTATGACACAGTCCTGGGTTAAGTCTATTTAATTTCTTATTGTTTTTCCATTTCCATTTCTATGCACACAAGCAATGAACCAAAACGTGGAAATGACTATTAATTTGCAGCTTGACATAGACCTCAAATGATGCAGTACCACTTTAAAACTAAAGACTGTGCAAGAAAAAAAAAAAAAACATTAGAATGTCTTTTCAAGGCTTCCATTCCACTCGCCTTTCTCTATTTGGCAACCGAGTTTCAATTCCGGAATCCTGATCCACCGAGTGCTTATACAAGACAAAACAGGAGCACGAAGTTATCATCGATACATAAATCTGGCTAAACCGATTCAGCTGTCCGATCAGGATTTATTAAACCTGATCTCGGATGTGGTCGGAAACACACAGAAAGAGGGATCAGACTTCCTGTTTACCTTTACGGCCGTCTGACAAGAGTTAAAGAATGGCTTACGCTCCTACCTGCTGTTTGTAAACACACAACACACACGTCTGTGTTCTCTCACTGTCATGTCTGGCACAGTGACGCTAAACACACACACTAACACACACACACACACACACACACTCAATAACACTACCGTGTTCTTCCTAAATCACTCCATTTTATCTCATTGGCAAAAAACAAGGCAGTTATGGCTTAGAAACTTCCCCCTGACACACACACACACACACACACACACACACACACACACACACACACACACACACACACACACACAAACCAAACTTGGTATGTAGTACCAAAGGAAAAAAAGCAAATATACTCAAAGATGCGAACAAAATAGGTTCATATACGAAAAATAACAATAGCGGCAAATCTGTGACCCGAGGAAATCGCGGGTCAAATTTTAAGAAAGAAAAGAAAAAAAAAAAGACGCGCTATTTGAAAACTCGCAGCATTTTTTTTTCAGCACGGCGTCTTCTGACACGATCCTCCGACTCGACAGGATTAGGTCAGACGAATCCCGAGTACCTGCTCCAGCTCCTGCCTCCTCTGCTGGACCTGAGAACCAACCAAAGAGAAATTAACCTAGCTATTTATTTATATATTTATTTATTTACATACATACATACATACATACATAAGGAAGGAGTCTCCAGTGCAAGCTATTTCTAACAGGCTGAAATTCTGAACATCTTCACGACAGACGTGTTTAGGCTTTTCGGTTTCTCATGCCATTGAACTGAACTGAACGCATTGTCATTTTTTGCGCCCTCTGCTGCTTGTGAGGTGAACTGCAACGAAAGTATTTCTACAATCTTCCGCTTAGTTTGTTGAAATAGCGCATGAATTGCTTTGTAAGGGGGAAAAAAAAACAGACACAGCCGTACAGGGAAGGGGTCATAGATCTTGCCTGAAATGAAAATAAATAAATAAATAAATGGCGATATGGCGAAGTGTATGTTTTCTGGTGTGTCGTTAAAACGATCTAGCATCGTTCATTTGAAACTTTAGACTGCACAAGGGTTGGGCGGTACTTCAGTGTATCGCGCGACTGAGAGGTCAAAGGTTTAAGGACGGATTAGCAGCTGTGGCTACACCAGGAGGAGATTCTCCATGGAACACGTACCTTGGAGAATACGTAGCGGCCCACGGCCTCCGGCATCCAGGGAGCCTGGTAGAACTCGCTCCTCCTTTCCTCCTCCGGGTTCCCGGCAGTGTCCGTCATCAGCTGAATCACACAACACACACACACACACACACACACACACACACACAAACAAACATCAGAGCAGCGCCACAGAGTCGGACCAAATGTCTTTTTAATGAAAACCAGTCCCGATTCTCACGAGCTCAGTAGCTGAGTAACTCCGAGCTCTTGGCCTGACGTTCCTCATTTTCAAAACCGTCTCCAAAAAAACACACACGCTCACAGCCAAACGCTACAGTATGTGACTGTAGTTATCGCCATAGCGACAGTTATACAAAATGTTGTCCTTCAGCTATAGGTCATATTTGGTGTTCGAGTTATAGCTTATGATCTACAGCTCTGGGGCTCTTGTTCCTCATCCAGCTTCTCGGAGGTGGGACTATCCATCACTCACGTGAAGCGTCCACCACAGAAACCTCCATGTACGAGCTATGGTACCTGTAACCTGTTGCTGATATACGAAAATAACGCCGACTCCAGAATCAGATTTGAGAATCAAATCAAACCTGCGCAAAATAAATAAACCGAACAGTCAGATGCTGCGGTTTTAAAATGGGACCGTGGATACCTTGAGGTCTCGGCTCTGAGACTTGAGCCAGTCCTGGATGAAGTCCTGTGGGTTGTTACTGAAGCTCAGCATGAAGTCGCGCTGCGTTTTCAGCTGGTTTATGGACTCGATGGTCTCGTGGATCTTAGAAGCAACAAGAACAAATAATTAAAAAAAAAAAAAAAAAAAAACACCACTGAGAGGATAAATCGATCATGTGACTTGTTAACGCTTACAACGCACACCTTCATATCCAGGGCTGCGATTTCCTGCTGGTTGGTGGTGGAGGACAGGAAGCTGCTCATCTGGCTCTTCAGCGGATCGTCCATTTCTACGTCGATGTCGAAGCATGCCGTCTTCTTCTGATCGTTCGGGTCCACGCTGTGTAGGAGCGAAGAAAAAAAAAAACCCAAGAAACGATTTAATGTGCGTTTTTTTTTTCCGTGCGGTAAAAAGCAGCACGCGTTACCGTACACACCTGATGATGTGGTTGATGACGATGGGGTCCGGGTGCTGCAGGAGTCCCGCCAGCTTCATAGGGATCTCAGAGAACCTCATTCTGGGGCAGGCAAAAATCTGAAACGAGACGCAGTCGTGCTAGTACAGCGGCAACCGCTGGTCCCGGGACACTTGTTGCGCTGGACGCAAAACGTACCTGTCTGAAGTAGCGGTTGCAGTTGATGTATTCCTTCTCGTGGCAGTCCTGCAGCTTGTTGTTCTTGATGTAAAGCCACAGCGCCTGCATGATGCTGGCTCGGGTCTGAGTGTGAATGCCCAGGAGACGCGCTAACCGCGGGTCCAATTTGTACTGTGGAGGCTTTGAGCAGGAAACGCGGAGTTAGCGAGCTACACTAGCGTCATAACTAGCCTGAGATTTAGATCCAGATCATTAGGCAAATCATTACAGCCGTGGCGTACATAATATATCAGATTTGGATTTGTAAATGTTACCTGGTGGTCCAGCATCAGCAACAGGGTGCATTTCACACTCACGTCTCCGGGCCGCTTCACCTGAAAGCCGTCCGTCTCCTGAGTGGTGGGCATCCTGTGCCACTGTCGACCCAAACATAACATTTAACCAACACACTTCCTTAAAGTATGTCTTATTGTCTCTTACTATTTCCTCAATTCTGTCCGTTTCCCCGATTATCAGTGTGACGTTACGCCACTTCTTCAATTTCCTTTTTGGGAAGTCTTGAGTAGGCAAGTGATTTTTTTTATACCTCAATATATTATTTGAGATTTTTTTTTTGGATTAGTTATATTTAAATATTTTTTTAAACCTTCAATAATGTTTTGACTATTAATTCTATTGCAGTATTTAAAAAAAGTATTTACCAGCTTTTTTTGTTTTTACATATTTGTATTTTTATGTTTTCATTAATTGATTGATTGATTAATTAATTAATATCATTTATTTATATATTTAACTTTTAGATATATTCTACACTTTTTAATATTTAATTACACTGTTTTTTTTGTTATCTTTCTTTAAATATTCTATTATAAATATTCGGTTCTATTATAACTGTATAATTGCAATTAATATTTATATTACAAAAGTATTTATTAACCCATAGCTATTTATTTATCTACTTAAAAAATCTCTTTACACATATTAATATTTTTTTTATATGTATTTTTCTAATATTCCTGATAGTCAACTTAGTTGTACAAAGACTTTTGTGTTTATTTATACCAGAAGGTCCCGGTTCGATCCCCGCCCAGGGCACAAGACACGACTAAGGTGCCCTTGAGCAAGGCATCCAACTCCCCCAACTGGTCCCCAGGCACCGTGGTTTGGGGCTCCAGGCAAGTGTGTTCACTGCCCCCTAGTGTTTACTGGTGTGTGGGTTAAATGCAGAGGTCACATTTCTCCGTGTGCAAGCACAGTAGGCAAATAGTAAACTTTCATTCATCTATGACTGTATGGTAACGCTCGCTGACTCCCGTTTATTTAAAACCGATTGTGTGTTGAGGGTCTGAACTGCTTTACCTCTACCAGGTGGTTGTCCGGACCATACAGCTCTTTATCCAGCTCAATGACCAGGCTTTTAAAAAAGGAGGAAAACTTTCTCTTCTGTTTCCCAGGCTAGAGAGAGAGAGAGAGAGAGAGAGAGAGAGAGTTGTTATGTTCCGAGTTAGCACACTGCATTGTTTAGGCGTACAAACACACTCACACACACAAAAGCATTTGCGCAAGATTTTTTTTCCCCTCCTTCATCATTCACTCATGACTACTTAACCACTGAAGCAGAAAGCAAGAAGAGAGACAGAGAGAGAGAGAGAGAGAGAGAGAGAGAGAGAGAGAGAGAGAGAGAGAGAGAGAGAGAGAGAGAGA
>JAOVVF010000051.1:976843-988712 GCA_028565595.1 Duopalatinus emarginatus
ACATATATATACATATATACACACACACACACACACACACATATACATATATATACATATATACACACACACACACATATACATATATATACATATATACACACACACGCGCGTTACATTGTCGGCCCTTTCATCTCTTCTCTCTGTACCTTCTGCAGAAAGGCCGCCTTTTATTCCGAGTCCTGCTGCCGCTCATCTGAACACAGATCTACTGTCTAACCCCGGAATCCGCCCTCATTCAGTCCCGAACACCAGCTCCAGAGCACCGGCCGAGACTATAAAACATTCCTCCCTCAAACACTTTATTCACACATGTACACAAAAAAGCGCCTTTTAATCAGCGGCATTGCGTGCCGTCCATTCTCCACCGCACGCAGGCCTGAGTAATCGATCCCGCTCCCGGGGAGAGAGTCGATCGCCGGATGGGCGGGGCCAAGGAATTACACCAGTAATGGTAACTGGGCTAAAACTGTACAGTGTTGAGGAAGTTAGTTGAAAAAAGTCATCTATTACTAAGTACTGGGTACTGAAGTACAATTATAATGGATGATTTTACTGTTTACTTTCTGTAAAGTACAAAAAAGATCGTTAATAAAGACAAAAGTTTTTTCAGTTGTTTTATTTAAGAACTAAATGTAGCAGCATTAAAAACACAAACATAAAATATAAAATAAACTCGACTGTTCTTTATGGTGCTGTTTTATTAAAACTAATCAATCTGTTATTAAACTTTAGAAAAATAAAGTCCAATTAATGAAAAAGTCCAATAAATGCTTCTTTAGGGGTCCCTCAAAACACGGTGACAAAGACAAAATAAGAGTCTCATCAAAGTTTATATTTACAGGTATAAACGACAAGAAAATGAAATGAGATATATGCATATTAATTTATAATAATATATTATTATTATTATTATTATTATTATTATTATTATTATTTTTATTATGAACTAAAGGCATTTTTTCTCATTATTACAGTTTTAAAACTGATATTTATAAAAGTTAAATTGTTAAGTCCAAAAAGGACATGATTTAAAAAATACTTTCAGGATTTAAAAAATATTTAAAAAAGTAAAAAAAAAGTAAAAAGCATTTTTTTTCGTGGCGTCTTTTTAACACTTCTTTTAGTCTATTTGACCACTAAATCTATGACATTCGATAACCAGCTGAAACTCTTCTGAAGCATTAGTGGTGTGATTCTGATTTATTTTGTGTGTTACAGAGATTGTGGACAGATTGTGAGACAGAACACAGAACTTCCAAATTTTGACATTTTCACATTTTTTTTACTAAAATCTCAGTGAAACACGTAACAGGATTGAGTGTGATGGGGTTGTGATTTTTGCGTGAATTGGCCGCTGCTCTACATACTAAATACCAGAGAGACAGCACATGGTATGCATAAGATTCAGAATTAGTGTCCTGTTGTCCAAAAGACTTGAGTGATGTCAAATTGTGAAAATCAACCTGGAGGCCATCAGCCATAGCCTTGTGGTTAAAGAACCTGCATAAGGACCAGAAGGTCTCAGGTTCGAGCCCCTCAACCGTTAAGACTCGACTGAAGTGCCCTTGAGCAAGGCACCGAACCCCCAACTGCTCCCTGGGTGCTGCGAATAAGGTCAGCCCACCACTCTGGGTATGTGAGCTCACTGCCCTCTATTTGTGTGTTTCACTGCACAGATGGGGTAAATTTGGAGGTGAATTTCACTACATAGTGGTCAGAAGAGTACTCACTTTCTCTTTCATTTTCAAGGTGTGTCATATGAGCCATGACACTGAGCACTGACTGCAGCAGCCTTAATGTGTTCCCCTAGTGCTCCCTTAACAAGGAGGAAAACAAGGATGGCTATGATGGGTAAATTAACAGCTAGCTAACTTCACATTTCACAACTTTACAATTTTGTGCTTTTTTTCTGACCAGCTTACATAGCAATACCAGCAGTAACAACTAGATGGCATAGTGCAAAAATTTCAAATGACTGCATGGTATTTGTGGATGGCTACTTCCATATGTTTTTTTTTTAAATGCTTACCCCGGACCCTAGAGGACTGGCAACATTTGGCGTGGACCAGTGAAACTCAACTGGTACCAATTGTTTACTAATTATTTTGGGCTGGTGGTAGGGTGCGTGTGTTGTCAACAAGGCACTCTGCAGGCTGGTGGTGGTTCCATACTAGTGTGGGTTGTGTTCTAATGGCATGGCTTGGATCCAGTGGTCCAGCTCACCGCGTCATTGAATTACTGCTTGGTGACCATTTGCAGCCCTTCATGGACTTCATGTACCACTACAATGTTAGGATATGCCAGCAGAATAATACACCATGCCATTAGGGCAGAGTTGTCCAGAATTGGTTTGAGAAGCTTTCTGGAGAATTGAAGTGAGCACAATAGATTAATATGGGTTGTTGTAGAGAGAGCAAACGGACCTGAGACCCTAAGCCTGCAAATACGATGATGATGATGATGTGGAAGGCTATCAAGATGGCATGGTCCAACATTCCTCCACTTGTGAAATCAATGCCTGTCAGTGTAGATTTATGGTGTTGAACAAAACAACAACCATATAGCTTGTTTTATTAGTTTATTAAATAAAAATGTGAGAATTATAAGTGTTTTTTCTCATTTGTGAGTTGTGGAAGCACTTACATCAATACACTTATTTTGTATATGTAGAAAAATAATAATGTAATATATAGAATTATAATATATTCTTAAATCTGAAGTTGTTCTGAAAAATGAAATCATATCAAATGTTTGATTTAAAAATATTTTAAGACTCATTTCCGCTTTTTACCAACTGTTAGCATTTAAAATGGATTTCTACATGCACCGTCTTCAAGATTTGCCAAAAAAATCACCCGTGATGTTCAGCAAATCTTTCAAGCTTTGACAGCTGCAGTCAGGAGTAAGCGAAAGAAGAGCTTCAAGATCTCTAGTTTTATTAATAATTATGAAAGGAAAATTAGTACACTTAGCTTATTAGCGCTAGTTTAGTAACGTTAGTTCCCTTAAATAAACATCCACAGAGAAGGTGCAGTTTGCTAATAGCTAACTCCGCTATCTAACACTTGGATAATTGTATTAATGTGACCAAGATTTTGGTGTATTGATGATATGATGATAACATGATGTTGTTCCTAGTAGAAATAAAGATCCAAGAAATGTAAAGATATTAGCTAGTCTTTAGTGTTTGTGTCTGAATTTCTTGTTCAAATATACTTAGCACTTCTTGCTAAACATCACTGATGGTGATTTTTAGCAAATCTTGAAGACATCGTGTGTAGAAATCCATTTTGAATGCTGACCAGCGGTGGAAAGCGGAAATGCTTACAACCCTAATGCAACTAGCCAATACAGCAAAACCAAATCTATGACAAAATATTTATTATTTTTTAGATCTCACAGGGTTAATATTACAATCAATATTAAAATCATATCTCATGATATGACACAACTGAGTAAAGCAGGTGTCTACATAATATAATTTGAATAGAGTATTTTTTTCTACAGTAGACATTTGCTCTCAGAGGTTTTTCATATTAAATATTACACTGTGGCAATGTTTTTACAAAGTTTACAGTTCACTTGGACATACTTGTACATATACTGCATTTATTACTCATCCAATATAAGTCAATATAGGATGAAATGAGCTTTGTTGACACTGCTGTGACACATTTACGAAGGCATCTGAGTCTCTGAGTACACATCCACTCCAGGTTCCTCCTCAAACGTCACTTTGGCATCATCAGCATCAAGCTGGTGAGACAGAACGGGTGTAATTAATACATTAAAACAACTTAAATTGCAACATGAAGCTTTTAAACAGTAAGTTTTCAGTTTTATATATGTGAACCCCCAAATTTAAACCCCCCAAATTTAAATAGAAAGAAATTGTGCTGTCAAATGCAATGACATAAAAACAAGAAAACAACTTAAAAGATTGCTACAAACAGTCCTTGAATTTGTATTAAAATGGTTTTAACTTAATAAAGTCCAGGTTTCTCCTATTATTATTATTCTAACTATTGCCAACATTACAAGTCTACAGGTTACACTGTCGTATAAGATCTTTGTTGGCTAATGACGTGATTTGTAGCTTACGCATTTCATCTCGAGCTTGGTGAAGACTCTGCGGCTGAGGAACACACGCAGCGGGATGGTCAAGATGAGGATGAAAGGCAGGGTGAGTGACAACGGGCTTGATTTTACTATCCACAGCACGGCCAGGCACACAATCTGGATGCCCGTGAACATGTGCATCCTACTCATCTTCACCTGAAGCACCATGAGAAACACAGAGACAGAATAAAACAAAAGGTGCCAGGGTTTTTCTAGAAGTACAACATCTGGAAAAGGTCTAATAAGATTTGATTTAAATGGCAGAAGACCAGGAGCTGGGAAATTACAAAACGTACACTACCATTAAAATGCTTGGAATCATTCGCTGACCATCAATTACTTTCACTTGGTCCAAAGGTTTCGTCCTGTGACTGCTCCAGCAAGAAAAACTCCAGTTGCCACTCAGTTGAATTACACATGCTATGCGTGAGGCACCAGGTGATACCAGTGATCATGTTTCCCAAATCCACTTGGTCTACAGACCCACCTGATTCACCTGATCATCTACTTTTCTTTGGAGTCTTGTCAGCTAAACATCACCTTCTGCTTGGTGGCATGAACCCACATCTAGACTAGACTAAAGATCAACATAACGAACAGTCTAAAGATACACTTAGAAACCATTAACTTGGCTTTGGACTGATGATTCTTGTTTTTTTAAAGAGAGATTAAGAGAGATGAGAAGGGTTAGTTATCACTAAAACATACTCTTTGAGCATACGGTTCATCAGGGTGGTACTTCTTTGGGATAAGGAGAAGCAGCATGCGATCCCACAGCTGAATGCCACTCAGAGATGTGATTCCCATGTAGAGGAAGATTCCAAACAAGGCTGCCATGGGGATCATCTTCAGAATGGGCTCCATGAGGATGGACAGGCCTTGCAAGGGTTCAGAAAGAAAAAAAAGTTAAATGAACTGACTGACCTACTGTGAACATGATTGTCTTTCCATGGCAACCGAGGAATTAGGGGTTAGGTGCCTTGGTCAAGAGCACTTCAGTCTTGTCTTGTCAGTACAGGTAATTGAACTGGCAACCTACCAGTTACAACACCAGTTCCCTAACCTTCAGCTGACCCAGGTGAAAACAAATCAAGGATTTTAAAGATCAATACAAATTCTTTACATTTACATTTACTGCATTTGGCAGACGCTCTTATTCAGAGTGACTTACAAAGTTACTGGTATTACAGGTAGGCCAACATAGTGTTAGGAATCTTGCCCAAGATTGGTTGCCCAGACTGGGAATCGAACCCAGGTCTCTTAAATTGGGAGCTAATGATGTCCCACACTGATTCCCCCTATGGACTCCCAAAGATGCCAGACCCCTGTCCCTAACTCCACAAAACTGCGCAAAGAATTTCTAAGGGGTTCCTCCCAAGAGTTTACCAAGGGATTTTTCCTTTGTCTCTCCTTCAGGGAATCTCCAAGATTCCTCTTAAAAATTCTCCTATGCTTTCTCAAATATTCACTATGTTTGCTCCAGGAGACTTCCTCAAAACATAAAGCCAGGATCCTCTTATTTCCACAACAATTTAGTCAACGAATTCCCCTAGAATTCAAGATTCCATGCAATCATCACCCAAAGGGCTCACCAATCATTCCCAAAGCAGTGATAATGTGGGCATGTTACAGTGTCTTTTGTTTATAGACAGGAAAATATACATAGCACTACACTTTCAGCACTGCACAATGTGTGGTGTTTGGTGGGCCAAATTTGGACTAATGAATTGCAACAACACAACTGAATATAAATGAGGGAAAGTGAATATGTTGCACCAAATCTGTGTATCTGTTATGCCAGAAAGTACACTTATATTTGCATGAAAATGGAACTCAAAAGAAAAAAAAAGGAACCTACCAACAAGGAGGGCCACCAATACACCACTAACCCTCTGTTCCAGAACCTTCTCGATCTGTGGTTTGGGCCCTTTGCTCATGACGGTAAGGGCATTGGCATGTGTTACAGAGCGAACTGTGGCAGCACTGAGCCATGGCATCCCGAAGAAGGCGCTGAAGCCTCCCATGCACACCAAGAGCAAAAGATCCAGATGGAAGCCTGAACCTTTCACCATTTTCCTCTCAGGTTTACTAATAATTAACCTACAAATTCAAAGAGCAGAAATTACAGCAATTAATGAGCTTATAAAACATGTCTGTTCATTTATGTTCAATGCTTTGTTTCAGACACAAACTCCAGGTCCCAGAATCCTTAGTTGCCACGCCCATTACTTCGCATCCCACCAGTTCTCTCTCCCCTGACTTTTAGTGTTATTCTGTGCACCCGTTTTATGTTTTCACTAGACCTGTTTTAAGTTTCACCCTGACTTTAATTTATGCACACCCCAAATGCACACTTAATATTACACTACTACTAACTAGTTTTTAAGTATGTAGTATAGTTACAAGTGTCAAAGTTGATTATGCTCAAAAATCCACAATGCCTAATTAAAACCAGTCGATTTTTGAGTATGGTAATGATGGACACTATTGTCCCATAATCCACTGGGAAACGGAACGGGAGGAGCTTCTCACGTCTGGAATAAATAGTTTACTGTTTGATATTAAGCTGTTAGCATTAGCTAGCTTGCTAACCCAGAGAAAAGATAAAGCAGCACACTTCTAAAGGAGTCGAAAAAAATTAGCTGTTTCAGAGCAGCGTGCTGAAAGCTACAATTATTTTTAGTTGATTTGTGCCAAAGAAAACCTCCTCCAAAGCAGCCCTCAGAGTCCAGCCTGCTATGACATGCATTATCACAACAATGGTTCATCACTTAGCATTAGTTAGTCAGAAATAATGTAGTACTTTTATATTTTGTGTACTTGTATACTATTAAGATAAGTAAATCGTGTATACTGTATGATATTAGTGTGTAGTACACATTTGGGACACACCGCCTGTTTTCCATTAACAAATTTTAGAGAACAGACCTTATTGAATTTGGAGGCTGCTTGAATCCTGTGCTGTACCTAATCACATTCATCATTGCCTATAACCATCACGTGTCCTTACTCCACTACTAACTGATCAACGAAGCACTATTTAGGCATCAGATTCAAAGATGCTGATTGGCAAAATTAATGCTGCCATGTGCAGGTTTTGTCTCGGCAACAGTTTGCAGTTGGCTGCGTTTCTGCTAAAGTTATGTTTCTATTGCTGAGTGATAGAAATAGCGCAGACAATTGCTAACCGTTGCTGAGACAAGGCAGGCAGATAACCATGTAAAAGAAAAGGAAGCAACATTTTTTACAGTCTGTTTACATTCGCAATATACTCATACTTCAAATAAGTATTTACATCAGATAGACTGGTGCCCTAGCGCCCCCTGTTGGCCAGTCACAGCTGCCTGCCTTGGATGTTTTGTATCTGGATTTGTCTGGCAAGTTTATTACACTTATTTTGCATTCACATGACCATTTTGTATGCATTAGTACATGGTACACTTGACCTGCAACTACCATTACCACGTTTGAGATCTGAAGTTGACAACTCAAAAAAAAACACAAACATTCAAATTTTTACTCTTTTGCTTTTGCATGCCATTCGCTCAGTTTTCTTTGAAAATCACCCAGCCACTAGCTCTATGTGATGCAAAACTCGCTCTATTTAGTATCTTAGTACATGAGGACATAAATAGAAAACTGCGACTTACGTCGTGATCTGTGATTCAAGAAAGATGAGGATGAAGACCAAAATGGCGGGTACGACACAAGCGAACATCATCCAGGTGGGAAAGGGCTTGTGCTCGCCCATGGGGTTAATGAGCCAGCCTCGCATGGCAGGGTTAGACACTTGTAATCCTTTAGGCACCACTAGTTTCTACAAAACAATTGAGTAATTATTAATAACCCATTTATAGTTACATTTAACGCTGTGGAACGACCATGAATACAACTGGTTGCTATTGTCACCTACACTAGTGACACTAGGTCAGAAAACTTAAAGTTACAGCTCAACTTCTAGATCTTACAAAGCGCTGACACTGGAGACTCCTTCCTTCAATGTTAAGTAAACATGTCGTAACAGAAAGCTTCCCTATATCAATCGGTTACTATAGAAACAATATTACACTAAGCACACACTGTAAAAATTAGTAATTCCTTGAAGAACCTCATAGTTTCCTCCAAGACCTCAGATGTTTCTCAGTGCTCAAAGAGGTGCCTGGAAGAATTTTTGGGATTCTTCAGTATAAAATCTGGTCCCTCAAAGAACCCATTTGAATTAAGGTTCCTAGAGATTCTTTATTTGGATATAACTGAGAAGGTTCCTCAAAGCACCTTAGCATTAAGGTTCCTAAAGGATCTTTATTTGGATATAATTGAGAAGGTTCCTCAAAACACTTAGAATTAAGGTTCCTAGAGGATCTTTATTTGGATATAACTGAAAAGGTTCCTCAAAGCACCTTAAGACGTTCCTCAACAGTGTCAAACTGAGGAACCTTTAAATGTTCCTCAAGGATCTTGTCCTTATAACAGTGCATTAATATCAACCTAGGATTGGTGGCTGCTTTGTGGTCAGAGCTGAAAACTAACCAATAGTGGAAGGAACGTATTTGTGACAGGAAAACGTACTTGTGTGTAGGTGTCATTAATGCTGATGTCCACAGCAACCATCAGGAAGATAGCGATGGGGACACCAAAGTCACCCATCAAACGACGGACCTGAAAAGCAAAACAAATAAATTAATAAATAATGTATTGTCTTATAATGTATTGCCCCTTATATTCATTTTCACCAAAACCCGAACCGGGGTCTAACCTTGCCAGGCAGGAAGTACCCGTTCTTGAAAATGCGCAGGAAGTAAGCGATGGAGAAGCAGCTGAACATCAGGCACATGGAGAGAAGCGCTGTGTTGGGGTAGGCACGGTACCGTATGGTGGTGACTGTAGTGATGTTGCCTGTAGAATTATTTCTAGTCGTGTGATGGGTGACGATAGGGTGCCAAGGATCCGCGACTGAGGTGTTCAAGTGCTCGTAGTTGAGAGTGAGAGGATGGGCCCTGAAAATCTATAATTAAAAAAAAAAGCAAGAATTACATAAATAAATAAAATACAGTATTATAAACTCCAGTTCTGCCCTGGACTGTATAGTCTATATACATCGGTCATTAAGACCAACTGTCAAAACAGCTCTGGCTTGTTGAGGCATTGATCCCCAAAGATGTTCTGTCATATTTGACACTGAAGATCCTTTTGTAGATCTTTTGTGGGATCAGACCAGACAAGGCTAGACTTAGCCTGAGAATTGGTACATGATGTCACCGCCATACTCGGGGAAAATGTAACTGGTGTGGACACTAGTGCTCTAACTGATCAGTAAAAAAAAAGGTTTGCTACTGAAAACCAATTTGATTCAGTAACTATCACTAGACTACCATAATGAACTCTTCAAATTGAGATAAATATAACATTACTATCACTATTATCAATATGTCGTGTTTAATTTGTCGAACAGATTGTTATAGTATAGATCGTTATTAATGAACTAGGAAAGTACCGGGTTCGATCCCTACAACAGACAAGACACCACTGGGCAACTGTGTTCACTAGTGTGTGTGTGTGTGTGTGTGTGTGTGTGTGTGTGTGTGTGTGTGTGTGTGTTTCACCGTGTAGATGGGTTAAATCGGAGGTCACATTCCTTTGTGTGTAAGCACAGTAGGCAAATGATTCACTTTCACTTTCACTTTACTCCTTAATTTTAAGACACTAAATCTAAATAATGAAATTGTAATATGTGTTAATCCATTTTTTTTTTGGGGGGGGGGGGTAATCTGCTATTTTAATTGGTCTAATTCACAAAACATAAAGAAAATATGCTGATTGGTTGGGAAAAAAAATAAATTGCGTAAAAATATTGAATAAATGAATTTTAAAAATAGTTTAAAAATATGTACCTATAATATATAAGATATAACTTCACGCTCAACGGTGAATAATTCAACATTTATAATAATAAATATGTATCTTAGTGTCTCGTACGCTGCCAAGTTTGGAGAAGGTCTCGTAAATGAAGATGAGGGAGATGAGGATGGAGAAGATCTCTTGGGTGAAGCGGGAGATGAAGCGCACCAGGAAGCTGCCCTCTATGGCCACCATCAGCAGGACGATGACGATGAGCCACACACCGACCCAGACTCTAGCTACGATGTACTCGATGTCTTGAGACTTACAGAACTGATGGAAAACGTTACATTTAACATATGTTGCATTCCATTCATGATAAAGTAAGTGTTAGTAGTATGTATGAGACTGTTACCCCATAGAAGGCCTCTTCGAAAACCAGCAGCGGTCCTGAGAAGCCGATGACGAGGACCGGCTGGGCCGCGGTCAGGCAGAAAACGATACCTTGCACTGCCGTAGACAGCATGAGCTCTGACACTCCCATCATGTTATCCACTTTATCAGCTGTGGCAGGAGGGCGGGGCACAATGGTAACATTTCAATTTCCCAGGCTTCAAACACACACAACATCACACACTCATGCTCACCTAGCAGACCGCCGAAAGTAATAGCTGGGGAAAGGGCGGCAAAGTAAATGAAGATTACAGCGGCGAGGACCTGAGCGTTCATGGCGTCAGTGATGTCGCTTTTGTAGTGTTTGTAGCGTCTTCTCAAATCTCGGATCAATCCTCCAAACGGTATCCCAGTGCGCACCAGAGGATCCTCCACCGGAGGCACTTTGGAAACTGATGCTATGTGAAGAAAGAGTTATTATGATTGTACTTAAAGCATATGATAACATAATTTGTATAATAATTAGCTAACTAGCGTTAAAAACCTAGCGATGCTTATAATGTTTCCTAGGAGATACATCATTAAAATGAGCTACTTCTGCTACGGCTTCTACCTGCTTTGGGGTTGCGATGGTGCTGAGGCTCAGAGGGAAGGTGTCTGTCCTGGAGGAGCTTCTTCTGGAAGCCGATGATGGGTGCAAGCATGGTTTCGTCCTGAATCTCAGTGGGCGGGACCACTATGCAGCAATCCAGGAAGTCCATCATTGCATCATTTAGCTCTTTATCGCTCTGAGCTTTTAATGCTGCCTGGTAGAAAACCTAAGAGTGGGTGACATATGTTAGAAATCCGAACGTCCAGCTCTTCTGTTAGACCAGCACTGTAAGAAACTATCCAGTATTTTTCAATTGTTTGAAATGTGACTAGCTAGTCTATGAAACATTTTACTCACTAAAAATCTCCACCACATAAAATCAATTTAGTTTGAATATTTTAGAGCAATCAGTGCATAATATATATTTACATAATATTTATTTTTCTTATGTTTTGGCATGTTAAACCCTCAAAATGTCAGGTGGTGCGACCGTCTGTACAGATAAACAGATTAAGAAAAATGGTGTTTTAATGATCATAATTTAAAAATAAACTGTGTTCAAATAAACTAAATGTTGCAAATAATAAGCAAGCATGGCATACTCTTAAATGTCAGTGTGGTACAACCATAAACATGGGACTTTTATTCTGAGATGAACACAAAATAACAGTAAACACTATATTATATTATTCAGAGGAGCCCAAGTTATGTTTATGTCAGAATGTAAAGGTTTGTAGCTCGACTATAGTTCGATTCAGAGTTAGACTTGTAAACTAAAACGTCAGGTGGTACAACCTTTGCAAAATTGCAAGAAAATGGCATGTCTAGCATAAAAAGCTTATA
This sequence comes from Duopalatinus emarginatus, assembly GCA_028565595.1. Lineage (NCBI taxonomy): Eukaryota > Metazoa > Chordata > Actinopteri > Siluriformes > Pimelodidae > Duopalatinus > Duopalatinus emarginatus. The sequence continues at coordinate 988,632 of JAOVVF010000051.1, forward strand.
TGTATGAAAATGCTAGTCACACACTGTGAAACACTGTGAAAATGCTAGCAAAGCCTTTAGCTTAGAATATGTACATATTTT
>JAOVVF010000051.1:995615-1034277 GCA_028565595.1 Duopalatinus emarginatus
AAGGAGAGTTGGTCATCCATAGCAACTCCCAGACTACGTACCTCTGTAACTGGAGTGATCATGGTATTCTCAAAGGAGATTGAGAGATCATTGACACATTTTTTAAATATGTTTAACAAATTCCCCACATACAATTTCACACTGTTTAGTTTTATTTATTTATTTTTTTACACAAAAATTACTTTATTTTTACATTTGATTTTTTTTTTTCATATTTTACATATTTCTTGTACACAATTAGACAATAAATTAATTTTCAAGCGTTATTTATTTCTGTTTATTTCTGTTACTGTTTTTTATATGATTAAATTGCTTTTGTTTAATTATTTAAATTACACAGGATTTCAGACAGTTAATTTATTTTTGCACATAATTATTTTCACAATATTTTTACATCATTTAAAAAAATATTTTACCTATTTCTTTTTTTGGGAGGGGCACAATTAGGGACAATTAATTTCTTTTCATGTGTATTTTTTTACACAACTAATTTGACACAATTAAATTAATAAATACACAATTCATTTTATATGTGAATGTTACACAGTTCAGTTACTTTCACTTGTGATTTTTTTCATGATTGTGACCGACCACCTCCAAAGCCTTAATTATGTAGTTTTGCATGCATTTTCATTTATTTATTTATAGTCTACAATCCAGTCTTGGAGCTCCAGTGTCCAGTACAGCTTGGACATTTCTCTACTCAGACAAATCTGATTGCACGTGACTGCTGACAGATTTAGTGGAGGCGTCTGAGTAGAGAAACCTCCAAGCTCTGCGCTTCAGGACTGGACCTGGTGCACCACTGACTTACATGATGATATATCATGTTATATATCTGTAGAATTTCAGACACAGAGATGATGAAATCTTTTGCATTAAATTGATTCAGTTACTTCTCTTCGTCCTAACTTAAACACGTGTATGTCTTTAATAAATAGGTTTAAGTTAAAATTGTTTTATTTGGAGCACAAGGTGAATACTGGTGTGAAGAAGAGAGAGCTGTACAGGCGCATGATGGCCACTAGGTGGCGACAGACGCGTGTTAATTGGCAGACTGCTCCTAATGAGGCCCAGCTGAGGTGAGCAGGTGTGTTGAGTTAATTCACGATGTTATATAGCACACATTCTGAGCAGGATACACACTTCTCTCTCTCTCTCTGTGTGTGTGTGTGTATATACAGTGATTTACCATAATGTGCCTGAGGAGCGTCTCCGTTTTTGCCGTCTTCCTTGCTCTTCTCTTGCACTGTGAGTTTGATTCCATCTTTACTATCGCTGTTTAATTCTGTCACACGTGGTATCTACATGTATGTACAGTTTTATAAAACATACTTGTGTTGTAGCGTTTGGTTCTCCAGTGGTGCATGAGCTTCAGAGGGAAAGTGGTGTCCGCCTGGTGCGAGAACTGGAACCAGGTAGGAGTGCATGTGCTGTCCAGGTAAACTATGGCAAGGGCAAACCTTTTCTTGTACTAGTGTGTGTGTGTGTGTGTGTGTGCGTGTGCCCACAGATTTTCATGCTTCACCTCTTCAGCCTGTGACAATGATGCTCTTGGATGGAAATGAGTATTCAGGTTCTGGATTAGGAATGATGGAAGTCTGAACAGATCTGGGAAAGGGGACTGGGTGGCTTTTTTTTTTTTTTTTTTTTTTTTTTTTTTTTTTTTCCCCCCCCAAAGTAGGCCCCAGATAGCAGATGAATCTGGCCCAGTTAAGGGTGCAATGCACTAGTTAGGCCTATGTGAGTGTATTGTAGGCCAAAACTGGCCCAATATCAGTAGCCACATTTACAGTTTATGGCATGCATGTTGTAGCTGACCATGTTAAAAGATTTACGCTTTGGGCCAACTCTGCCCTGCCAGGTTTTTTTCTCTGAGTTCTAGTACCTAAACTTGCAAGTCCTCTGCAAGGCCATGACTCTTCTGCTATCTGGGACACCTTGTTTGTTGATGCTATTATTCGATATGTGTGGATTCTTATTGGTCTAAACTTCTTTTTCTTTAAGATGGACTCAACACTTCAGTTTGTGGTTTCAGTACCATGGTTAACTTATTTGACCATAGGAAAGGGGAACTGTGGAATATTCCACCATTCCCTCCCTCTCTAGACTCTGGTCTCGCCTGTGCACAAGTTCATGGACGATTTCTCAAATGCTCTGAATAAAGGTCAAATTCCTGAAAAGTGCTTCTCTGGCTTGTCTTTCTGTTGACTGTCTTAATTCCTGACCTGCATTTTAGTGCCAAGTTGGATGACGCTCTCCAGTGGAATCCAGTTGTAGTACAGTAGTGCAAGGGTTATCAAACCAACTAGATGGATTACATTGTGCACTGTAGGGTTTTTGTAGAGAATTTTGGGTCAAATCATATACTGTTGGAAAGCTGTTTCAAATGGTGCCACATTTGTAAGGAACATGTATTTGTGGGATGAGCAGTAGAGTTAAGTATATGGAAAATGACAAGTCTTCTCTTGCATTGCCAAATGGCTGATTTTGCTGTTGCTTTTGACACTTGTTTTGAACTTCTGGTAGCCCTAGGTGCTGCCGATCAGGTGCCTGCACCTGTGAGCATCAAGATGAAATTCTGCAACCAGTGGCAATCCAATATCTCCATGCTCTAGGACTGAACTCTCTCTCCAAGATGATGCTAGCCTCCACTTTGCAGGGTTTATCAGCAATCCTTGTGGGATCAGCTTGGGTGTGCTGTTTGTGCCAAAGTGACCAACACACTTTGGCTAATCTGTGCCAAGTGCTGGTTGAAAAAGCAGGATGCCATCCCACAGCAGTGTGAGACCAGGCTGGTGACCAGCATGAGGAGGAGGTGCCAGGCTGTTGGGGCTGTGTCTGGTTCTTCCACATACTACTGGCTCCTGTTTGTTAAACAATTAAATAAATAGTTAAATCACCAATATGTCTTGTTTCTCTGAACTTCAATCATCCAGTCTACCAAACAAGGCAATGGCAGAACCAGCTGTTTGGCAATGGCAGAAAAGATTTGACATTTTTCATGGATGCAACCCATATACTCTGCTCTGCTGCTCATCCCACAAATACATGTTCCTTACAAATGTGGCACCATTTTAAAAAGAAGGTTAACAGGCTTTCCAACAGTAAGATGTATTGCTGAAAAGCATTGTTACAACAAAGAACTAATCTACCAAACACTAATTTCCTGACTTTTTGTGCTGGGTTTATTTAAGAATCTCCACAAGGTGGTGGTCATCTGTGTGCAATGGTCTGGTTATACAGTATTAATTGAAAATAATGATTTAATAAAACTTCTGTTTCCTTAAGGAAAAAAAATGTGATATAAACCAGTAGAACCCTTAAACCAAGTGTTAGCATCTGAGAACCTATTTTGAGTATCTGTCTTAAACTTGGTGATCTCGCTACATAGACAGCATTTTACGTCATCCTGTGTACACGTTCAGCACAAAGGCTAATCTCTATACAAAGATATGACTCAAAATGCTGCCCACTCAGATGCCTTATTCTTACTGTTTATTCTCTCTGTGTGCTGCCTCAGCCTTTAAAGGCCTAGCATTTAACTTGTCTTACCAAAAAAAATCTAAAATGTTAAATCTAAAAAATTCAAATCTAAATAATCATTGTATTTAAAATCTTTTAAAGATGTATAAGTGTCGTTTTTTTTTTTTTTTGTAATTTTGGGTTTAATTGTACTTGGTACATAGAGGGAGATTGTGAGATGGGTTGTGTATTGCCTCAGCCCACTGGTTTAACTGGCCCAAAGCTAACTCTGTTAGCTTAGTAACTGAGATGCTGTCTAACTATTGATCATCTCAGTAATCTCTCTTTTAATCTCATTTAGAGTTCTATCTACTTGGGCAGCTGCTGATTGGACTTGATACACTGATATGTTTTTCCTTTTGAAATAAAGTCTGAGTGACTGTTTTGAACCTGCTTGAACTGCCTTTGAGTGTTTGAGATGCGTGTAACACACATGGTAGTAGCTTGGTGAATTAGCTATGTATGGAGATGGGTTAAATCCTAGATAATCCTAGATAAGGGTCCTGGATGTCAAATGCAATAATTTTACATTAATGATGACTCTTAATGATAGATAAAGCCTGGCGGTGTATAAACATGGGACTGCGTTTTTTTAGCCATAAGAACTAGCGTCATTCTGGCGTCAGTCCGCCCCAAGTTAAATCAAGGTAAATCACTGCTCCGCCGACTTGACCAAACTCCACCCTGTAAATATGGATGAACCATATTTATCGCTATTGTAGATCAAGTCTAGTACTGTCCTTGGGGGTGAGGTGTTTCCCATCTAAAAAGCATCTAATTAGATAAATACAAGGCCAGTACACAATGAACTTCTTTTTTCTGCAGTCCATAACACCAAGGAACAGGTACCGAATGCTCTGAAATGGTGGATTTCACCTCAAAAGCTTTTCTAAAGCAGCACTCACCGCTTTTGGCCAAAAACCAATCCTGTATGTTGCAACAGTTAGAAAGGAAACATAACAGGAGCAGATTGTTTAAAAATTGAAATACTCTTAAAGCAAGCTGTGTAAACATCCAAAAGGACAAATTTCTGTATTGATAAAGGAGAGCAATTGCAGGATTTCAGCTTGCAGCTTTTCTTTTCTGGCCCAGATGTCGGAATACAGTGCAGTAATGACTGTGCTGACAGGATGTGGATAACATTCATCTCCGCTTTCTGGAAGAGAAAAGCGTATATGTGAGTTCAGTGTAGCAAAAAATTCAGAGACGTGAAAAACTAGGGCATATGTGTGTCGCAAAGACATTAATTTCCTGACACCGTGTCATTACAGTTTCACAGGAGCCGATTGTTCTACTCAACTCCGGTCACACTCTTCTCATTGTTAAAACGGGAGGGCAAGTGGTTGCTAATCACATAAAGAGCTCTTTAATGATCATGAATCTGTTCCTCAGACACACACACACACACACATATGAACTAATTGTTTGGACCATTTGGCAAAAAAACCCTGGCGCTTATATAAGGTCAGCGTTTGAGATATTGCTTCACAGATTAAGGCTGGCAAGTGGTGATTTCTTCAAGACTGAAGTCATGTTCTGAAACTAAAACAAGTCAAAGAATAAACATGTAAGTTACATTTAGCCTCAGTAAAAAAAGACCTATAGTTTTGTTCACCAGATTAGCCTAACTAGCCTAGCAAGCCCGATTAGCCTAAGTTAGTGTTTTGGATGTTTTTTTTACTAGTTTACCTGAGAAAAGTGCATATAACGAATCAGAAATAATCAGACAACACACACACACACACACACTCTTTGCATTTTGGTCATAAATACAGGATATTTATGACCATAATGATTTTCCAAGCATACATTGTGGTTAGCTAGCATCCATGCTAATTATATAAGGCTGTCTTTATTTTATCTAATGATTGAATTGTTTTATAAATGAATAATTTAATTCCAGTCTATAAGTTTGGTGGAATATGTTCAGGTAAAATGACTGAGTTGAAACTAAACCGTATATAATCAGTAATGGCCGCATTGTGGATAAGGATAAGGTCTTTCAGAGCTGAGATGTTAAATGGCCGCACACATTAATGCACAAATATTCAGATTTTTTAGATTGTTAAGCATATTTTAATGATTGTTTTCAAAGATAAAAAGTATTTTTTTTAGACTAGGTTTAGTCACGGGTTTTATAAGGGCTGTAGACGGTTTATTAATATTTAAGTCGATTTATCTGAAGCGTAACATAATTGACCTGCATTTAGCCAGATTTGTAAATGTTATATCAGTGGGACATAATGTCATTACCTTCAAATGAAAGAAAGTAGGAAAGATTAATACAGCGTTTTGTTATGCTAACAGCTAACAACTAAACAAATACTACAGTTAGTGAGACAATCTTCTCAGCTCGGCTAAACACATTTAACTGTTTTTTTGTATGGTGTCAGGTTTAAACATTCAGTCATGTAAAAAAAAAAAAAACTTTTTATAGCACGAACTATTTGTTTTAATCCACGATTGCTGTGCTTAAGTCCTAATCACCAGCTTGCACATAGCATCCATTTACCACTTATCATTTCTATTTGTCTTTGTTTTTTGTTTTTTTTAATGGAGGCAATTCCTAATGAATGCTTATGAAACAATTACACTCATAAAAAGAACAACCACTGATAAAGACATCACTATTTTATGGGGGAAAATGAATCGATTAAAAGAGCCGTCTCTTTTTAGTCAGCTGAGCTTAAATAATATGAACGAAAAAAAAAAATTAACAACCACAATATTTTTTTCGGGTGTCATTTTTATTCTTATTAAAATAGCTCCAGTGCAGTTTTGTCAGTGTGTGCCATTTCCACCCTTCTTATTTCTACCGCAAGATGGCACACTAACGCAGGGTGGTTCATTGTGGTGGTTCCAGAAGATTCAGGAACCTGCTTCAAGTTACCAATGAATGAATGAATACTTTTCCTCACAGATGTTTGCCTATATGTTTAATATGTGAAGGAATCTGTACATAAGAACATTTGCATTAAGGTAAAATTTGGTGCTTTATAGAAACACCAGTGTGTCAGTACTTTAGGTTCAGATCCTCGTTACGAATTTACTCCCAAATGGCTCACAATTTTATAATTGTGATGTTTCTGGCGTTAACGTAATGTGTTCTGTATTTAATTTGATTCTGACGGTAATCATCTACCCATGAACGAGGCCCTATAATCATTCAGATATTGTTCGATAGTAATCAGAAAATACCTAAATTTAACCTTTCACCTACCTAATGGGTTTCTGGTGAAGTGCAATTTAACGTGTGGTTCCTATAAAGCTTTACGTGCAGGACCACGGCATGGGGAGACGTTAATACACCCAGGATGGAATGCCAGTTCTTCACCAGGTGTTCTGAGCTACACACCACCACCACTTATGGCCTTGGTCCATGTAGAAGTGTCTCAGGGAATCCAGATGTCCAGAACGTCCAGGAAAATCCTTCATGGCAAACATTGTCAGTGCTGGCAAATCTGCATCTGGACAAAACTGCCAGAGAGAACGTGAAAAAAAAGGTGCAACTAAAAAGCAGTTACAGCTGGGTCTGGAAACACTTTTCCTGTAATAGTGTTTCCGGAGAGGAATGGACTTAAGGAAAGGTTGGAGAAATAGATAAGAGGAAACACAACCCTATGTGCACTTTTTTTAAATTACTCGATTTACTGGTGAACTGAACCAAATGATCTGACTTACTGAATTGCAAGCACTAATGTAGAAAAATCGAGATGTTTGAACATGTTCATGTTTAATATGCTGTGATTGGGCCATTAAATATCTTACAGCGAGAACATCCTTGGTTCAATTCTCCGGCTGGGCTGCCAAGTGAACTATTTGTCTACTGTGCTTGCACACAGAGTCATGTGACCTCCACATTTAACCCATCCATGCAGTGAAACTCACACACACACCAGTGGACACTAAGGGGCAGCAAACACACTTGCCTGGAGGGGTGGGTGGGGGGTGGGCTGTGGGGTGCAGCCCCAAACTGTCACCCCAGAAGCAGTTGGGGGGTTGGGTGCCTTGCTGATCGATTGTCACAAGACCAGTTTTCTAACCACAAGGCAATGGCTTCCTTCGTGGGTTTTCCTCTGTGAGCTCTGGTTTTCTTCAGCATTATTCCAAATACCAAATTACCCCTAGGTGTGTGCCAATGTGTCTGCTCTGAGATAGACTGGTGACCGGTGTATCCCAGCCCTTTTCCCAAGGGATAGGCTTTAGTACCCCTTAAAAATGCGCTCCGAATAACTGGACAAGTGTCTTTGATAACTAGTGAGTGACTGAGCGCCATCTTGTGGTGGTTGAAAATCTTTTTATAAGGATTTGTAATAATGACTTAAACACCCCAAAGAGTGCTATAGGCCATTGTCATGTCGAAAAGGGAACTTCTACATCCTTCATCCTAAGTGCTGTAGCATGGGGCTGTAATGTTGTACGAGCTATTCATTATTCTTTCCACCACTTTTAGCTGAAGAACTGCAGCCTCGAAGCATGATGCTGCCACCCCCATGCTTCTTTAGGTATTATTCTATGTTTTCTAAACCTTTTTTTTAGTATTATGGTGAAAAAAACTGTAGTTTTATCAGACATCAACACATGGTTTTGAGAGATGGCAAACTTTAGCCAGGCATTTATTTATTTATTTATTTATTTATTGTTTTGCTACTCAATAGCTCAGGCACAGAAATAATTTGACAGATTGTTATCACATGTACGGAGCAACCAGTACTAACCAACCTGATGCAATTCTTCTAATGTCGCCGCTTGGCAGCATTTTCTCATCAATTTTAGAAGGACGTCCTGTTCTAATGCATGTCCCTGTTGGGTCATATTGTCCTTTTGCTTGTCAATTATGGTCTACACAGAGTTTTAGGGTATGTCGAACTTGCTTTGGAAGCTCTTTGAAGCCCTTGGGAACATATATAGGGGTTAACTGGTCACTTTAACTGATAGCTGCTGGATGTGATTGGTGGATTCTAAATATATTCCCAGTTCTTAAAGGATGTGAAACCAGTGAATTATTTTTCTAGACTTTTATATATGGCAATTTTACAATAAAGGTGAAAAAGATTCTGACATGGTTAATTAATTTAATTATTTTATTTAATTAATTTAATTAATTTTTAATTCTTTTTTTACATTTTTACAAGACATTTTTCTGGACATCAATTTCTATATGATTTATTTATTTCCATTATTATATTATTTCCACACATGATTCATTTTTAGGTAATTCATTTAATTCCATATGTTGTTTTACTCATAATTAATTTATTTTCACGTTTTTCACACAATTCATTTCTACATGATTTTTTTTTACACATGATTGATTTCTTTCATCAGGTTAAATTAATTTCCACATAATTTTTATACATGAATAAGTTATATAAAATTTCTTACACATGATTCATTTTCATATTATACATGTGATATAAAAAGACACATGATTCATTTATTTCCACAGGATACAGGATTTATTTGTGTCTACATGGTCATTTTAAAATCATTTCTTTATCCTCAAATGGAATTTAAATACGTTTCATTCATTCATTTCCGTGTTTTTTACAAGGTTATTTATTTACACATGATTTTTATTTCATGTGTCCATGTGTGATTTTTACATAATTTATTACTTACACATAATTTTTCGCCATGATTCATTTACTTACACATTATTCTTCTATGATTCATTCACTTACGATTGTTCGACATGCTTCATTTAACTTATGCTTGATTTTTTTTCCTATGTGATTCTTTACTTACATGTGACTCTTCTGCTTCATTTAGTTTTTTGTGTGATTTTCTACATGATACAATCATGTCCACATGAATAATGTTCAAATGATTCATTTATTTTCTTGTTCAAATTTTACATACAATTAATTCGTTTATTTTCATACGTTTTATACACGATACGTTTATTTCCAAATCCATTTTTCTTTTAAAGAACACAATTTATTTATTCCTACACCTGATTTTGACACCCGAGTAAACCTGATACACCTCAGTGATATACCTGATAAAAAAAATGATACTCATTTTGTCCTGGACCATGACTACTACTTGATATTGTGTCTCTCACTGAGCACACTTTAGGACTCAGCTGGTTTGAGTTCCCCTCTCCATTTCACTCTATTTCAAGATGGACTGATGGCTTTATGCACCTTCATCATCATTTACCAGCTCTGTCAGGGGCATTATGAGGGTTCCTCGTGCTACAGCCATTAGTCACATGATTCATCTCGGTCAGATTGGCTTCCCTTTAGTTATTTTTGACTCACCCACTCGTTCTCTGGACAACTGGGAGAAATGGAAAGAAGGACAGAGAAAGGTCAGGAAGATAAGAAAGGAGATGAGGAGATGAAATGGACAGAGAAGGGCAGAAAATCCAAAGAAGAGAGAAAGAAAGAACAGGAAAGATGAACAGAAAAGCCATAAAAAGAGGAGTTTAACAGAGATAAACAAATATAGTAGAAGAAAAGAGAGAGGGGGGAGCTGACAGAAAAAGAGCTTCAGCGAAAAATAGAGAAAGAGACAGGAGAAGAGACAGAAACAGAGTGAGACAAAAGTTGAGAGAGAGAGAGAGAGAGAGAGAGAGAGAGAGAGAGAGAGAGAGAGAGAGAGAGAGAAAAGACAGAAGAGACATCACATGACAGAAACAGAAAGAGAGATAAAAAGAAATTGGGTGGGAGGAAGAAAAGAAACAGAAGAACAGAGAGGACATGAGAGAGAGAGAGAGAGAATGAGGTGAGGTGGAAGAAAAAAGGACTTGAGAGAATGGGGCAGAAAGAGAGAAGACGAGAAAGTGACAACCTGTCAGAGAGAGAGAGAGAGAGAGAGAATGAAAGGGGGAGGAGATGAGTAGAGAATAGAGGAGTGCCGGATCATTTCCTCTCTATTCACTCCCTCGTTCCCCTGAGCCCTCTCTCTCTCTCCCTCTCTCTCTCTCTCCTCTGTGTTCTCTCTCTCTCTCCCTCTTTTCTCTCCATTCGCCTTCTGGACATCAATGAGCGCGCGACTCGGAGCTCGCGGGGAGCTGACAGAACCGGAGAGAGCGCGCGCGCTGACTTGACCCAGACAAACCCAGCGCGTTTCACCGTAGTGATGCTCAGTTCGGGGCCTCACGTGCAGTAGTGACTGTTCATCATTATCATAATCATCATCATCATCATCATCATCATATTAATCACTTGAGAAGACTCTGTGTGCACTTCAAAGGACGCGCGAACAACTTTAACCATGCACGCTTTAGCGCTCGCGGCACTGTTCTGTGTGGTAAGCGTTTAAACTCTCTCTCTCTCTGTTTCTGTCTGTCTCTCTCTCACACTGTGTGTGTGTGTGTGTGTGTGTGTGTGTGTGTGTGTGTGGTGTGGTGTTGATTATTTAGCTTTACGCCAAGTTAACCCGGACGTTTCCTCGCGCGCGCACAAAGCCGCACGCGCAACTCAAGCAAAGCACGCGCACTGGGGTCATGCGTTCGTCACGGCAACGTGTAGAAAAATCCGGCACTGCTGTTAAATTTCCACCATCTATTATTATTATTATTATTATTATTATTATTATTATTATTATTATTAATTTTATCATTTATTATTATTATTATTATTATTATTATTATTATTATTATTATTATTGTTGTTATTATTATTAATTTTATCATTTATTATTATTATTATTATTATTATTATTAATTTAATCATTTATTATTATTATTAATATTATTATTATTATTATATTGTCCTTATCAAAGGTGGTGTGTTATGAAATGCAGATCCGTGCAAATTTATCTGAAGCAGGCGCACTTGGACAAAGTCCACATGTCCACTTGGCCATGCGGAAATGTGGGCTGTGAATTCAGATGTGGATTTGGCTACAAAAGACTTGCAGGCTTCTCAGTTACTCACTCTCTCTCAGTTACTCACTCACTCTCTCTCTCTCTGTGTATGGGTGTGTTTTGTATTCAAAGCAAGAATTCGAACCCTTTTGTCCTGGCTTTGACACTTGCTCCAGGTGCCGACACGATCGATGTGCAAATGGAAAGATGCAGTTATGTCACATTTATTGGAAGGAGCCTCCAGTGTCAGTGCTCGATCGGGAAGATACCAGTCTGGGGTGATTAGTAATTAGCTGTACAAGTCTTCTTGTGTCAATAGGCTCTTTTCTTTGAAACCAAAGAGGCTTGATCCAAATAAGAAAACACAACCCTCTCACTCAGGCCTCTCAAGTGGAACTGCTTTGTCAGCATGTTGTTCCAATGCGACATGTGTTCGCTTTCTGTCGCTCACTCACACTCACACACACGCACTGTTTTCCCTTTTCACTCTGACAACATGCTCTTCTTTCGTTTTCCCCCCTCCCTTTTATACACCCAGCCTTCATCAGATAAAAACTCACACAAAACCACAATGACTGCATCCCTTCCCATTATCACATTGTTTTTTTCCACCAAGATTCCGAAATAGATCGGCCGGCTGCAGTTGTGAGCGAGATACTCTTATACTCCGCTAACACGTGTCAGTGACGTTTATCTTTTACAGTAGGCAGAGATAATAACAGAGTGCACAGACAAGAGACCTGATCATGTGTTTATCTTCAGATCACCCAGCATGCAATAAACTACCCCTAAGTGGGGTAAGCCACAGGAGCTCTTTAGGAGGTCTTTGCTGACTGTTCGTTGAGTGCTCTATCAAAGCATTCAAAAGGTTGTATGAAAAGATGGAGGATTGTCAAGAAGAGTCCATAAGATATCTTGGAAGAGCTTTACAAGGAGTGGACTAAGGCTTAAGAGCCACCGCACACAGACGTCACCAGGGAAGGCGCTATAGCATTCCAAAAATCAAGCCACCAGAGGAACCAGAGACAACATCAAAAGTGTCCTAACTGGTCCTAATCAACAGTCTGGGGCAAAAGTGGAGATGCACAGAATCCAAGGTATCTGAAGTCTAGTGTGAAGTTTCCACAGTACGTGATGGCTTGGGTTGCCATGTCATCTGCTGGTGTTGGTCCACTGTGTTTTATCAAGTCAACTCAGTCGTCCACAAGGAGATTTTAGAGAAGTGACAAACTGAATGGGCTGCAAATTCATTCCGGCCACCAATTTTTAAACAGTATTTTTAAATCAGTATTTCCAGAAATCTGGGAATCTTCCATCTGGGAACCAAGATGGCGTCTTTTCCTCTGTAGCCAATAGTCAGAGACCTTTGTATATGATGTCACTTTTATGGACAATAATGTCAAGAAAGCGAGAACACGAGCTTGTAGCAGGCCAGGAGAGTTATCCTCCCGACAGTGGAACAGAATCTGGATTGGAATCCAGTTTGTAGATCACCATTAAGGGAACCAGAACTTGTGATCCTTGAGAAGGAAGTAGGAGATCACAGAGATCTTCAGGATGACATGCGTCAGAACTTGTAGGTGTCAAGAAGTCAGGAATAGGATCGAATTGGGACCTAGGAATGGAAGCAGGGCTTGGAAAACTTAAGAATGGTCAGATGATCTTGTGATGGTTGTTAATGGCAGGAGAGCCTGTGATCGTTTGAATGTGATTCTCAGGATGTCCAGAGTAGCAGTATCTGATCCTCATAATGGATGTAGAGATTGAGAACCTCAGAATGAGGTTCTGAGGTTTATGGGCTTCAGAATGCTTAGGATAGGGCCTTAGGATAGGACTAGGAACTTGAATGTCTCAGAAAGAAATGAAGGACTTGTGGTCCTTGGGGTGGAATTTTTGGGAATTTGTCCTTCTCAGGACAGCGGCAGAACCTTGTAAACCTTAGTTTGTTGTTTCCAAAAAAAGGTAGGACAATTAGAAACTGTTCAGTGTGAATGAGGAGCGCATTCACAAGCTCATAAAACTATTAGATCTGATTCCAACTGTATGGAGGCCTAATTAATAACAAACTGGTATATCACACAAGACCCCACTCTTCCTCATGGAAGAGTTATTCTGACTTCTCCGCAATCGATTTTTGGCAGTGAAACCAGTCCACTTCCAATAAAGTCTGTGCAGGTGATGGAATGTTATTTTCGTTGCACAACTGAGTCCAACTGTTCTTTTTAATAATTCAATGACATCTTGTTCAGTGTTTCTTTAATCCATTCGGTGGCATTTGGTCGTAACAGGCCAGCAAAACCACATTGATCATTGTCATGTGTATGATTTATGCATACCTAGAAATGTTTGTAAAATGATTGTTTCGCTTAGACAGCGAAAAATCTTTGCGACAAGAGTGAACTTGAATCATCTCTGTCCAAGAAGAAACTGAAATGAATTGCTGACATATGTGCGCGTGAGTGTCAGATCCGGCAGAGTGAAAGCAAGTTATTGCGAGAAGAAAAGCTGCCTGACAGATGCGTGGAAATACCGCATTTTAAAGGAGCGACAAACACTGATTGAAGCATCAGCAAAATTCAGACGTCTGTCAGAGTTTATTGACAAAACACAATCTAAAAGGGAATACACAAAACTAGGATGTAGAGTTAATGAGTGCTGTAGAGCTAGAGAGAAGCTCTGGAGAGATAATCAAATCAGTAGTGGTAGTCTGTAGTGGGAAACTTAGGCAGGCTTGTTACAATTTTAAGTTTGGTCTTGGTCATATGTCTGGTGCCAAGTCTAGACACGATGTTGGGCTGGACACATCATAAACCCATCAACTGAAAACAGTCCACCGGACAAGTCACAGCTCCAGGGTGCTCCCCAGTGAAAGGCTCTATGTCTAGGCTACAAAATTCTAGCTAATGTACAGTAAAGTGTCAGAAAAACTGATGCAGACAAGCCTATGCAAAATACATAGCTTTGCCTCCTATGCATGTCATTGGTTTTTGTCCTGCATTCATTCTGACAGATTTGGCATCTTCCAACAGGACAAGGCACCACCACACATGTCTAGAGGCGCCAAATTATGGGCTGTGTTTGGGGTTTTGCCATTTAAACCAAACTCACCAGATCTGTTCTGCAGGAATACGGTCTTCATTGGCTACAGAATGTTTCCGCGAGCTCATGAAGTCCATCCATTCCCCTTATCGTATTTCTGCTGTCCTTCGCAGCACCTACCAAACCTGTTTCAGCAGGTCAAGGTACACAAAGCAAGCTCCATGAAAACATGGTGTGTTGAGGTTTGAGTGGAGGAACTCACGTGTCCAGAGCCTTGACCCCATTCCCAATGAAGACCTTGTGGACAAACTGGAACTGGAGCGTTCTCATACTCACTAATGAACTAATGAAATTCCCACAGCCACGCCCTACAGTTCAGTGGAGATCCTTCCCAGAAGAGGTTATTTCATCGAACAGGGTGATTTTGTGCTTGGGGAGACCAAATCTGGAACAGGAAGGTCTAAAACCGGTCCGCAAAGCCTTTGGCTAGTAAACAAATTCCTGTATAGGAGACAACTCTGCCGTAGACCTTTTCCTACTTGGCAAGTCAGCAAGATGGTGGCCAGCATTTCAGCTGCTTACTGGTTATTGTTTGTATTTCCTCCACTTGATGTACTATGAACCTCACATCCAGACTCTTCCCTGAGTATCGTTCCTCTCACAGGTTTACAGTAAGGCCTGGCAGATTTAGAGGTTAGATCATGCAACAAAAAGTGCATATGTGATTGCGAGTGCAGGAAATTGTTCAAATATTTTCAACATTTTCGCGTCTGAGCAATAAAATGTTTCTCAGAAGGAAACAAATGCTTGGAAACGTTAGAGCGACATGCCTCCCATTATACACCAGCACTAACTGCTACACTAACTGTCTATGTGGTTGGACGTACGTCCATGACGTGTGTTTGTGCACGCATGAGAACTTTAAAGTGGCTCAGGGGCAAGGCAGGTCCCATATAATACCTGGTGACAGACTTGTTTATTCTCAGTCCATGAACAGACATTAATGAAAGAGGTCAAATTGAGTTTAGGGATTAAGACAGTTCCGTACTCAAAAAAGAAGAGAGCATAAAGGCAGGGGTGTGCGTCATCCCTTTATGTAACCAGCGCGTAAAACAACACTTCGTAAGTCAGGAGATGCTAAATAGATTACAACACCTTATATCTCTTGTGCTACATTCATTTCATTCATGCTAGTTTGAAAAAAAAGCAACGCAATTACAAAGACAGTAATTCTCAGACGGAGTGGGCGGAAATGCACGTCTGTATACAAACGCCATGCTAACTCATTTTTATGACCTTGTTCTGCTGCTCGGAGAACAGATACAAGTGCTTACTACACGTGACCTGCTGGGTTTTGATTGTCAGTTGAGCTTGGAATGATGGCCAGAGGGCTAGAGCAAGGCAAAAAGGCTAGAAATGCGAAGAATGCAAACTTGGGCAAAAAGTGTTGTCTTCCTCTTTAACCTCTTGGTGTGATTTTATCCAGCTGACTCGACTATGCCTGGAGGAAACGTTCCACTTGGTTTTTTATTTTCCCTTTTCTCTCTCAGTGAAAAATTCCACTCACCTGAACCGAAAGGGGCCACTTGGCACATTTCGCGCCAGCACTCTTTGGCGGTTATCTATGTTGTTAATCTTCGCTGTCAGTTACTGGCTTTCCTCACCGCGTCGTAATTTCATATTCGGAATGTAATTTCTATAGGACAGAACTGCATCTCCACTTAATGTATGATTAAATAAATCGGATTTAACAAATCGGCACTTGGACCACCTCTGACTCACTATCCTGACAAAATGCAGGACCTACTAATGGCAGATTTTTGCTTTTGGAGATCAGCAACTGGAGCAGCTTTACTCTTTCTGGTTGTCTGATATGGTGGCAACAGAGGGGAGGGGAGCCTAGCTTCAAGAATGGCTTAAAGCCATCCACCCACTTTTGACCAGGTTCCACTCTCCCTGCCCTACCGAGGATGCTACTACAGCTCACAGCCTCATAATGGGCATTGTTCCATCTTCCTGCTCTGCCTTCGACATTATTATGTCACCTGACTCCACTTCAGACATCACTCCACCTTTCTACTCTGCTGATGACTTTGCTCTGCCTCTATGCTCCGCTGAAGACTTTATTCCATCTCCTTCTCTGCTGGGGGGAACCAATCCACCCTCTTGCTCTGTGGAGAGATTCTGGCTTTGTAGAGAACATCACTAGCTTCGCTAGCTCTGCTTTGGACCGCACTCACTTCCTACTTTGTTGAGTACTTTGTCTTTGTACCCTGTCTCCTTGACAAGCTGAGGAGTTTGCTCTGTCTCCTCAAGGACTCAACTTCACCTCTTTGCTCTTCTTGGGTTTTACTCCTTCCTCTTGATTTTCAGAGGAATTCGCTCCCCTTTCAGGCTTTCTGGAACACCACAACCTGTTTTGGCTTCCCTCTGGACTACAGGACAGGACTATTTTTGCTACAGGTTGAAGTCAGATGAAGTTAAATGAAGTAGTTTAAGTGTAAACTATACAGTTTTGTTGTGAAATTGATGGATAGTGTCATATTTATTATTAAATTTCCAGTTTTTATCAGTCTGGAATAGCCGTTTTATAGACATACTTTGGAATTGTACCCAAAAATGAGGCAGCTTATGCCCAAAAAAACAAAAAAAAACAAAAAAAAAAAACGTTGTTGGACACAAACTCAGAATAGAACATGACCTGAATATGGACTCTCAGAGATTCCCACGCTTCTTCTGTTTTTGTAGATCTTTGACAAAGATATATATATATATATATATATATATAAACATCATTAGAGTTCTGAACGCTATTCAATGACCTTATTTAAAAATGTAGCTGTCATACACTGATTCAACCACCTTAGTGGTTTTCTGAGACTCAGTAAGTTGATTGTTTAAAAAAAATATGATGACAGTTAAATGGTTATGGTTGTATATCACAATAGCATCCTGAGTGAAATGACTAATCCCAGCCAACAAAGAAAAAAAGGAATCGTATGTACCTTCTCTACATGTTAGTCATTTATTTAACAAGGACTTATAGAATAATAATGATCACCATCAACGGAATGACTGGTAGGTTGATAAATAATACAGCGTGTACCAACAGAGGTCATGGTGTTTAGTCATTTTCTTTATGGGAAAAAGGCTGCTTGCTGGAATCCGTCCACTGCATAAAAATCTGTCTCATTTCATTTTGTCCTGCTAAGATGGATGTGCTTTTAGCATTCATAGTCATAGTGGCCCACGGTTAATGCCAACAGTGAAAAGATCAACGGGAGATAGCGATCCTGGAATTAAGCCTCGTGAGACTCCTGTTCCCAGAGGGAAGATCTGAGAATGTGTATCTATCATAGCTTACAAAACCCAAACAACAGCAGCAACAACAAAATCTACATGATATGAAGAAAAAATCACCTACAAACATAAATTCTTTAAAGTATTTCTAGTACCTAAGGACGTCTTCATAATTTTGTACTCAAACATGTTCAGATTTTATTGTAAAATATGCTAAATGATTTGGTTTAGTTCTAGCTACTTTTGCTTTTTGCTAGGCATGCTAACATTTTCCCCCTTAAAACTACACTTAAGGCTGTTGTGTACTGGTCTTACTGTAAAAAGTCATTTTTCCTACAATATGCCCGCAATATAACAGTGCACTCAGACAGCTAGTTTGGACAGATTTATTGTTTGCTAGCTTACGTGTCAGAGATGATAAAAGGCTGTCGTTAGTTAGCCTAAGCTACAGTTTTTCTATGATCCTTGGTCAAAAAGGTGCTGATTTCCAGCAGGCACTAATTATTTATCTTTTTCTTACATGTGAATTTATATTTATGTTGTTTCCTACTTTAATTTGTAGGCATACTTCAACTTTTACCACAGCATTTAAAGGATTTCAACATTCTTTAGCCACCTGTTGCTAGCATAAATGTACTGCTATGTGTGCTAGCGTAATGGATTGTCTGAGTATGGACACACAGACAGTCATCCGTGCCTTTCTTTATTCTGTTCATTAAGATAACTTTCAGGTTTCGGTACAAGGAAGTAAATATTGGCTAATACAACACGTGTATCACCTGCTAGCGATGGTGCACGTACACAGCTGCAGAAACTGTTATCACAGAGAGAGAAAAAACAACACTTAAAATACCTTAATAAATCAGTCCTTTTTTCTGAAGAATCTGTTTGTTTGTTGTACTGGAAAAAAAAATTGTGTTAATAAGGACACCCATCCAAAACCTTTTGCCTGTCTCTGTATGTCTGAAGGTGGGTGTGTTCTCGGCTCAGAAGACGTGTAATTCAGGACAACGCACTGCCAGTGGCGAGTGCTGCAAACAGTGTCCGCCAGGCGAGGGCGTGGTCAAGCCGTGTGGAGAGACGCAAACAGTGTGTCAGCCGTGTCTGGACAGTAAGTACACAGTTGTCTGACATAAAACTTTCCTTTTCAAGCTAACATAGTGCTAGTTTCCTAAACTCTAAACTCATTAATGGATCACCTCATGTGTGGTCCATCTCCGCCCCTGTACTGTCATTGGTCCATTACCTGATTGTGTTCACCTGTTTTGTGTTTCACCAATTAAGTACTTCTGACCATTTCTCTTTGTTGCAAAGTCTTATCGCGAATGCAATTTATGCAATTCTACACTTCTTCTAGTAGATTTCTTTTTTACCATAAAATGGTAATAAAATGGTTAAAACGACCCAATAAATAAGGTTTACTAATGTATGTAATATATATGTATATATAATTACATTTACATTTTTGTATGTTCATTAGAGTAACAAACCTGTCCTATGAAATAAGATACAATTTTTGACTTTCAAGAAAGCTAGCGAGAAATTTTTGACTTTCAAGGAAAATAGCGAAAAATTTGTAGTGGTGGTGCAGTCCGATTTTACTGACAAGTTAATTTGCAGAAAATGTAATATACTTACAGTTAACTTTTCATGTACTAATTTAATAACTAAGTGTTAAGTGAGCTAACGTAGCACCAGCTAAGTTTTAAAGTTTATTTGTAGGAAAGTAATGTCTTGTATATTATACAATGTTTTACAAAAAAAAGTTTTTAAGTAGACTTTATGTCCAGTACAATAACATTTCTAATAGGGATGTGAATCTCTCAGTGTCTGGCGATGCAATTTGATTCTGATTTTTGGGTTCACAATTTGATTCAGAAATGATTTTTGAATTTTTATTCAAACGGTCTATAAATTTTATTTAAATTGTAATTTAAAATGTAATTGACAAGATGAAAAGACAATGTAAACTAGAACATATAGGACAAATAGAACATTTATTTTAAACTGTACTTCTAGATTTCTTACTGTATCAAATCTTTTTATACCAAAAATAGGATTGTGTTGAAATTCTGTAACGTAAATGACCAGTATTAGGTTTGCTTAGCTTTCTGACGTTTTCTTAAATAAAAAAATATATCTATGACCAAATAATTTAAAATATATTAACATAAAAGTAAACATAGACTTCTTTTTACCGTACTGCATAAATCTTTAACGGAAAATTAAACAAAGAGTTTAAAGTCATAGTGCGCTAGTCCACTAGTAAGGGAGCCGGCTAATTAGCTTGCTGTACGGTGGCCTAGACAGCCTTCTTTTACAGTGGCCGAGTGGACACGTAGTGCAATATTCAGTACTAAAAAAATTAAAGTTAAACGCATTTTAAAGTGATTTTTGGGCATTTTGAATCAATTCAGATTCGCTAGGACTAGGAGTTGCGATTTTTTTAGGAGAGTCGATTTTTTTAAGCACCCCTAATTTCTAACTTCTAATTTCCTAACAATCACAGCATTTAATTAACCTTCAAATTAACTCCATCATTTACAATGAGGTTTTGGATTAAATGATTTTTTTCTATGTCATTAATGTAAATCTGTGCCATTTTAACACTGTACGTTTTTATGGGGTTGCTTTTTGCTCCGGCAAGGAAGATACAAATTCCACCCTTAGGCCAAACATCTGAGCACAGCACAGGGGTCAGTGTGGTGATTAAAACATGTCATGTTGATGCTGAGCAGAAGGTGAGGGTTAGTGCTGTCAGGGTTTTGCTGCCATAGGTGTAATAAATTATAGAAATATGAAATGTGTTAGTTGAATGGGAAGTTGTGTGAAGGGCTCCGTTTAGCTTTTCTTGCTCTCCCAATTGTGTGAAAAAGAAATCTGGACCAAACACATCATTACAGTACTATTCACAATAGTCATTTATACTATAGGAGGTAAGAAAGTATTGATTAATTTTCAGTAATAGCGCCTTTGACAGTAGTGCAGCTGGAACATACAGGTTTATATTAATGTGCTCTTTCTAAAACGTTATTGTTTTTATAGTAACAGAAAAAGGCCAAATAAACAGGTTTAAAAATGTGTGTAATCATAGTCGTAGATATTGTGAAATGTAAGGAGATTGTTATTGACTATTTATCGAATGAGTTTCTATTGACTTTTGGTTTTAGGGCTTTATAACTTTACACACTTTGCAGGTTTAAATAAATAAATAAATAAAATTTGATCGCAACACATAAATTTGGATGTTTGTGATGTTCACCAGTATGTGACGTGACGTTCACTTTACCTCTCACACAAGCAGCTCAAATTCTTGCAGTATTTGTGTCTCCAAGTACTACAGCCAAGGCATACAACTGGATCTTTATTTGCCCCCATTACTAATAATTAATAATATTTATATAATTACTTATTATAAATCTAATCTAGAGAGAAAGCCAGGCTAGACCGTTAGCGGATACTAGAAAAAGCTGGAATGTTATGTATATCTTACAGTGAACGTCTTGTGAAATATCACTAAGAATAACCTGAGGGTTCAGTACAACATGCTGAAAAACAGCAGAAAGTGATGTTTCAACAGGGCGATTCCAAAGTGTGCTCTGGCAACACCTGTTTTTTTTTTTTTTTTTCAGGACAGTGATTAATGTCAGGGAGGACAAAACTGAACGGACATGTCCAAATTGGACAAAATTATGAGTGTATAATTAACAGGTCCATTGCTGATCTTTGATGGTTCTGTTTTTTTCCAAAATTTATTTAGGTTTAGTTTATTTAGTGTTTCAGGTATCTGAATTAGCCATTCAGGTGATCACTACAGTTGCATTCCAGAACCTGATGTTTACAGCGAAACAGCAAAACGTCATTCTTTTACTGAGACCTCATAATACGTCGTTTTACGAAGGATCTGATAAGCCTTGAAATCACTCATGCGTGTGGATCTCAGTGGAACTCCCTTGCCTTGGGCCAAAATACTCCATCAACACACACCAAGATCCTCCGCCTATTTTTCTGATCGTTCACCTGTCACTTTTTTTTTCAATCCAGCTAAAGTTCGTTGAGTACTAAGGGGGATTAGCATGTAACAGGCTTTCTAGAAAAAGAAATGGTATCTAGATATCATTCTATTTTCTGTTTGACCTCATTTTAAACTTTTACCTTTCGTTTTGCTTAGAAAGCATGTTTCCAGTCACTTTTGACCTACTGTATTTCCTTCATACACTGCACACTGTTAGGATTGGAGTGTACACTCCAACTCGCCCAGGCATGGTTGGACACAATTGCAGGTGTTAAAACACCAAGTGGACGAGAGAGAAACAGGCAAAAGGTCAGACGATCTACAACGCAAGCAGAAACAGGAATAAAAAAAACGTGAACTTGACCTAAAACCAGAATGACAGATAGAAACCGAACAGCTTGGTAACGGGCATGAGAATTCCAATTACTACACAACCTCACCGAACAAAATACACAGTCTAAATACGCGAACAGATGTGAGGTTTACTAGACACAGGTGAAACTAATTAGGAAAACTAAACTGAAATAACAAAACTAAATAATTACATAATTAAGTAACATTTCATCACGTTTTTACAATTAGTACAAGTTTTAGATGGAGTTATTTCTCACAATTACAAATTTAAGATAACAAGTCTTAAATTGTTAGCTAAACCTAAATTGCTTGAAAAAGTGAATTTCTTTTCGAATGTTAATCATAACCTTGTCAGAACTTAAAATAACTGAACTAGCCCAGAAGTGTTTGTTCTACAGGAAAATTCGCTCTAAAGATACCCCGAATATTCTGTTGTAACTCTCGTTAGGATTAGGCAATCTGAACCAGACTGGCACCAGACAGCTGTATCCTTCAAGATGCTGGTGTACAGTATTGAGCAGTGTGTCTTCATGGTCTTCATGCTTGGCCAGTACGTTCAGGAACAAGGATCTCCACATCGGAATGTGTCTGGCAGAAAACGGAAATCATCCTAACAGGATTTACAGCCGAATATTCGGGGCCTCTTTTGAGTGAATCACAATGTAAAAGTCAACTGCAATGCACTAGTAACCATCTATGTTAATTTATAAAGATGATTTACTATATTTAAACGTTTATTAACACAATCCAGCTGCACTTTTACTAAACATAGTACTAAATATGCAATTTTCACACAAAACAGCTACACTAAAAATACTATTTGTTAATGTCTTCCAAGCAAATATTTGAGTAAATTGGTAAATTCAGGTAAAAAGTTTGTCCGACTAAATTTCATAAATTAAATTAAATTGATTTAAAGTTCACAAAGAACACAAAGAACAAATCAGGTAAAAAATTGTGTCAAGATAAAGAACCTGATTAAAAAAATGAAATAAGTTAATCATAAATAACGTATTTTATTAAACAGATATACTAAACAAACATTTCCTGGTATAAGGCTCTAATATTTAAACCAAGTTAGCGAGCTAGCTTTGAATAGTTTAGCCTCCAGAATCAAAAATTGTTTTTCATTTTATTTTGTGTACACAGAGGAATGTGCTTCCAGTTGTACTTTTACACGCCACAGTTTACTTATAAAAAGTTTCAAAAAAGTCGTTGCTCATTAAAGCTAGCAAGGAGGAAAAATGAAAAAAGGTGCATGCGCTAACGAAAACTTTAGCGCTCTGGATAACGTGCCTGAATATATACGTAAGATCAATAAAACAATTGTTTTTGTATGTGTAAAATGTTTGAGTTGAATTTACTCACTGACTGAATCACTCAGTTTTAATTTCGCACTTTTTTTTACAGTGTGAAAATCCTGGCTGATTTGACTCGTATTATTATAAGACCACAAGATGTATTATTAAGCAAATATTTACAATTTACAGCCTACTTCAAGTTACAAGTATTTATTCACAACTACAACTTATAAGTTTATTAGTACTTTTAACAGTAAGCATTGTCACAGGGCAGCTTTCCAGAAATCCTGAATCCTGAAAGCCAGAGCCCACTAGTGGTAAGGAAAAAATCCCTGAGATGACATGAGGAAGAACCCTCAACAGGAACCAGTCCTTATCTGAGTGACACTCTGAGAGGCAGCCGTGGCCTAGTGGTCAGGGAACTGGTCTTGTGACCGGAAGGTCAAAGGCTCGATCCCCACCCAGGGCAAGATGCGACTGAGGTGCCCTTGAGCAAGGAACCTGACTGCCCCTGCAACGGGCAAGTGTGTACACTGCTCCCTAGTGTTCACTGGTTCACTGTGCAAAACACAGTAGTTGTAAAGTAAAGTAAAGTAAAGGACGGAGTGTCTTGAAGCTCAGAAGCAGAGCATCCGGATGAGTCAGGCAGCCCCATTTGTGTCCTGTTTCCACTCTGGATCTGTACAGTCTGCAGATGAATGGAGTGAAATCTGAATCCCCCACACAGATTTGTCTTTTAAGTCCAGAGGTTGCTATGATCAAGGTGTTGAAATAACTCCAGGATGTGAGGTCTAATTCTCACTTCCCCTTTCCTGCTCATAAATGGCTTATTACGAGACGTCTAAAAATCCAAATGGCTGAAATTAGGAGACATGATAGGAACGCGGACTTGGGGGAGTGCAGACGGAATGACTGTGGCTTGATAGAGAGAGAAACCAGCTGCTTTAGCAACACACACGCACACACACACACACACACACACTTGATAAGTATAGAAATATATGTAGAAATATGCACAGCCTTCACCAATATTCTAGTAGACAAATAGACATGGATATAGTCCACACACACACACACATACACACACACACACTTAAGACTAAATTATAGCTGGGCACATCAGTTTGCCTTTTATGGCCATAAAGAAGTCGTTTATGGAATGTTACCTCTGCTCTTCTGGTACTGTCATGGTACTGTCACACACACACACACACACACACACACACATAGTGTAGTCTCTCTGAAATAATGCACCAACATGCATTATTAATGACACACATTATGGTAACGGCTTACAAAGGGGGTGGAGAAAGGGAGGATGGGAAGATGAAGAACGAGGCTGAGATGGTGCTTTCCTTCACTTTAGCCGTCATCAGGAAACCCATTAGTGACCATAGTCCACAACCCACTGGGGAACCTAGAGAGGTAATAATCAAGCGCTGACAAGCATGTGAGAGTCTATGCATTGCTACCCTGTTGACTACCCCTCGTTTATCAGCACACAGTGTCCTGATCTGTATCAAGACGTCCATTATACTGTAGGCTAAAGAGATTTAAGTGCCCTAGTGCACACATTAGACCACTGGAACAGGATCATAGCAAAAGGATCTAGTGCTCTTGATCTGCACACATTAGTTAACTGGAATAGGATGGTAGCAGTCCACTACATGGAAGTCAGAAGGTTGAGAACGGGAGTTTACTGGTGACAAGAGGGTCCAGATGTGGCAGGAATTCAATCACATTCTTGAAGGCTTCAGGTTCTGGCTCTCAAGATGCCTAATGTTGGATCCAGATAGGGTTGGAGCATGGAGAGCTTAGAATGGAAGCCAAAGTTTGTGAGTTGAGTTGGGTTGAGTATACAGAGGCAGCAGGAACTTCTCAGAATGGAAGGAGCAGAATATGGATGGCACCAGCAGTTCGTATTCCAATAGTAAGGCAGGAGCTTGTAATCCTTGTAGAGTAAAAGACATAAGAACTTGGAAGACCAAAACCATGTTGGCATTATTGTGGCTAGAGTGTAATAAGGATTTGGCCTGGGTATGATAAGGATGGAGCTGAGATGAAGTTTCCAGGTCTGCTTATGGTGGGGTAGAAACCTAGAGCCCCTTAAGCCCTTGTGTTGGTCCATATGACATCAGGTCCTCAAAGTGAAGGATCTGAGAACATAGTAGGACATCAAGGTGACACGGTTAGAATGAGGATATGGTAGGACATACAGCAGGAGCTTGTAAGCCTGAAAAAGGCAGGAAGGGGATTTAGATTGGAGATCTAGAGTGTAGACTTCATGTTCCTGTGAACCGAACCATTGTACCTGGATGTATCTTAAACCTCAAGAAGTCCTTAAAAAGAACTTCAGATTGGAGGTAAGGGACATTCAAAGGAACAGGAGTGGGAGTAGTAGGTTGTGGCATCATGTTGGTGTACAGTAAGGATGCAGTAGGCTTCATGACTTGATGGAGGACACATGATCAGAATGGAGCAAAAACATGTTGCCCTCATGATTGTGACTGTAAAAATGGGTGCAGAAGCTTTGTGCCTCAGTATGGGTTGGTACAAGGGATTATTGGTGTCTCAATCAGGATATGTAGTAAGCATGGTAGTATGCAGCTATGGTCTTCCATCTATACCTTTTCAATCCAAGGAGGTCAGCTATAAGACTGACTGAACATAAAGAGAGCATCTAAATCCTGATTATTGTCAGGAAGGCATTTCCAAAGCCTAGGAGCCATGTAGAAAATCCACAGTGGTCTATTGATATTGATCAGAGAGCTGCATTTAGCAACCATAGACACCAAGTGAGATTGCTTATGTACTACTCTAAGCCATTTAGAGCTTGAAAGGTCAAAACCAAGCCCGCTTTCCAAAACATAACAGGTGGCCAATGTAGATTGGACGCAACCAAAGTGCTCAGTGTTTTTTTTAGTTACTGTAAGAACTCTAGACCAAGTCAGTTCGTGCTTCTGAAAATAAATGTTCCTTATCCATATACTAGAAATGAAAACATTGTTACTGCCAACATTAAAAATCAGCACTATAAGACAAGCCAATTATTTTGAATAGATTTGGGTTCAGGAATGATGATCTACATCAGGTATGGTGTAGCCATCAGTTATCAGCAACCCCCAATGCTCCCTGGGCACCATGGGCGCCATGGTTTGTGGCTGCACCCTCTATGGGCAAGTGTGTTCACTGCCCCCTAGTGTTCACTGACGTGTGTATCTGTGTTTCACAGTAGGCAAATAGTTTACTTTCATTTCACATCACTTAAATTTACTTGTTTCATGATGGTGGAAAAGGTTGTTATGGTAACCAGAGGAGGAAAAATGCTTTTCTCCAAACAAGGCCTCAAGTGGTGTCTGTCAAGTAAAAAGTCAGAAATCTGTTCAATGATGGACACTGATTGACTAATAAAAAGTAAAACTGTTGAATCAAAGTGTGGAAACCAGGATGAGGGTTTAAAGAAAACAAGAAATAAATGGAATGAAGTTCACTCAGGCCAGACTTCTCAAACAATTGCACAGGCTAAGGTAACGACATGACAATACCCAGGTCTGCATTTGGGCATGAGCCAGAGTCTGGAGTGCAATGTGAGACAGAAACAGGGCCGAAGACATGAACAGGGACTCAGACTCAGACTGAAACAGTAGAAATAATACGGGCTGAAACAGAAGTAGGGGACGTACTTGCCAAAAACTAACAAGGCCAGGAAAAACCACCTCGCCCAATTGGTACACCTTTGTGATAAATTTGAGGGGTCATTGAAAGTTTATGGAAGGATTTATAGGCATTTATAGCAAAGACGTGGCATCTCTGATGAGGTGACATGACCAGGACACTCCAAATATGTCAAATTTGACTGACAGAAGTGTTAAAAAAAAACTGAAAGACTTTGCCTTTGTACAGGGTCAATCCTGGTTCAATCCTGAGTTTAGCTGACTTTTTCTCTTCATGTCTGGGTGGGTTGCCGAGTTTAGTCCCGCCTCTCAAGTGCCCTAAAATGGCCTGGTGTCCCATCAAGCATGTATTCCCACCTTACTCCACAGTGTTCCTTAAATAGACCCTGGCACCAGAACAGTCCTGACCAACACCTTCTAAAGACGAATCAATGAACAATGTTGCAGTTAGTTATCAAAAACAAAAAAAAACTTTTTTCTGTCCATTATCTTTAACATATTAGTAGACGGTCGTAGCTCAGTGTTTAAGAAGGTTGTGAGTTTAAATTCCAACCCCATCAAACTGCCACTACTGGGTCCTCGAGCAAGACCCTCAACTGCTCATTTGTTGCTCTGGATATGGGCGTTTTTTTTATTTTTTAGCGTAACTTCAGAGGCCAGATTAGATCAGATAAGTCTTTAAATACAGCACTGTGCTAGATAACTCTCTTATCTTCCTTTTTTTTTTTTGCTCAGTTCACAACCTTATCATGGCATTTTTTCAAGAACGGATTATATTAACACGCTTTTGAAAACATCATATGATCTAGTAAACACTGAATGCCGAATAAACCTGAATGAATCTTTTGTGTTTGAGATGGACTATGAAAGTGAATGCTCATGCACTGTTGACACTTCATTTGTGCTTTATAGTTTGATGAGGAAGATGAGCCGAAACAGATTCTTACACCATCGCAACATAATATCAGAGCATAATGATGGGGCTGATACTTTCAGAAGCACCTCAGTCTAACGTTTAGTCTTTGATTCCTTGCAGGCGAGACGTTCTCGGAGAACTTCAGCCACACGGAGAGATGCATGCCATGCACAGACTGCAACGGGCTGTTACGCATGCAGACGCCGTGCACAGACACCAACGACGCCACCTGCGTGTGCGACTACGGCTACTTCATGTCGGACATAACGGGGCAGTGCCAGGCGTGTACGGCATGTCCAGTGGGCAGCGGTGTGCTGAGGCGCTGCTCCCCGAGGCAGGACACCACATGCGAGATGTGCATGGACGACACATACTCAGACCAGGAGAGTGAGCTGAACCTGTGCCTGCCGTGCACCATCTGTGAGGGCACGGAGGAGCTCAAGCACTGTACCCCCATCAGTGATACCGTGTGCCAAGGTATGAAAGCGTCACTAGGGTAGATTCATGCTCTCTAAGTTTGCCAAGATGATTGTCAAGACGGTAATGTTCTGAAGACGTTGGAAAGTGTAAACTTGCAGCTTTACCCCTGACACTGGAGACTCCTTCCATGAAAAGATAAAACATATCAACACAGTATACCTAGGCTAAATAAGGAATATATATATATATATATATATATGTGTGTGTGTGTGTGTGTGTGTGTATTAGGGCTGACGAAGTTAACGTGATAATAACGCATTAACACGATCTCAAATAATCGCGATAAAAAAATAGTGTCGTTAACGCAAATTCTAGTTTGGCCATGCGATTCACCCGTAGTTCATGTTGAGGTTTGTCGTTCGCTTAACAGCCCCAATATATATATAGAGAGAGAAAGGTTGAGAGAGTCAGAGAGAGAGAGAGACAGAGAAAGAAAGGTTGAGATGAGACAGGTTGAGAGAGAGAGAAAGATGGAGAGAGAGAGAGAGAGAGAGAGAGAGAGAGAGAGAGAGAGAGAGAGAGAGGGAGAGAGGTTGGGAGAGACAGAGAGAGAGGTTGAGAGAGACAGAGACACAGAGAGATAGATAGAGTAAGAGAGAGAAAGAGAAAGAGAAAGAGAGGTTAAGAGAATGAGAGCAGTATACTGAAATGGAGACAGGACAGTGTGTGTGTGTGTGTGTGTGTGTGTGTGTGTGTGTGTGTGTAAGAGAGAGTGAAAGGGGTAAAAGAAATATAGAGGGAGCTGAGAGATGTACTAGGAAAGCCAAAGCGACAGGTGATAAAAGAAGAAAAAGAGAAACAGGTGAAAAACTTGCAGATGGAAGAAAATTTCTAACAGCACTCGGCCGATGATAAATCTTAAAATAAATCAACAAAAGAAATGTCACTGTAGCCAACTGGGCTAGCGCCCCGCATGGCAAGAGGTCAGAGGGTAACCCTGACCGTGACCTTTAACCCCCTCAGTCCACTCATTCCATTTGCACCGATTTGAAGAAGACATGGTAAAGCTGTTATTCTCATTTTGCCGTCCACTGTGGATTCATGTCCTTGTATGACATCATCTTTTTTTTTTTTTTCTTACTGCCAAAGTGAAGACTAAAACACAGCCAACGATACGTAGGCTAAATTACCTCAGAGTGTTGGCAAGCTAACTTGCACATACTTAAAAAGCATATCACATGACATACTAATGATCAGATTAGCCACTTTCATTTTGCTTCAAGCTAACATTTGAATGTGTTGCCAACTGTTTAGCTAACTTTTTTTTAAATGAATAGCGACATTTTAAACTTTTCATTTGACATTTCTCCTCTTTGTAAAATGGACCCTTTTAGACTCATTTAATAATATTTTCATGAGGTAAAAACAACCTTGCTAAACTAAGCAAAGTGAAATAGCCTGTGTTCTGTGGTACATATAATACTTTAGCACAAAAAAAAACCAAAAAAAAAAAAACCTCGAGTGTTATTTCAGGCTGGTTTTTAGCCAAACGCATGACAGTAACATTTGCTGCCACCAGTACAATGCTTTTTCGTAGTACTAGCAAAGACACCTTGTAAAGGTAGACTAGCGAGCATGTAGCCAAGATACGCTATAGGCTAGTAACAGACATATTAATGACCTCTGGTTGAAAGAAATATGCAGTATCAATCATGCTAAAGTCTAACAATTCCACTTCCTGTTGTAAACAAGAAGTTATTTCTGTCATACCATATTAGCACAGCTCCCATGCTAGCTTGATTAACACAAAATGTGTTGTTTTTCTTGTAGTAAACAAACATTGACACCTTTTCCGGATGTGCGCGTATATTCCGGAAATACTCGCATGTGCAGCATGTTTAGTTTATTGTCAATCACTCGGCACACTAAATCTGCTGAGTCAGCACGCAAGATGCTACGTAGGAAAATGTGAGGGTTAATGACAGGCCTTGGGTCTAGTAATAACACGTTCAAATTAGGGACTTTGAGCTGCATCTGTTCTTTACTATTAGTGTCAGTTTGACTAATATCCTCTCTATGGGCGAGTCATTTCCTGTACTTTGCGAACTATCTCCTGGAGGCAGCATACAGTGTGTGTGTGTGTGTGTGTGTGTGTGTGTGTGTGTGTGTGTGTGTGTGTGTGTGAGGCATAGAAACAATTCTAATGAAATGTCAAATTTAATTTCTAATGTTGAGACTGACAGAACCGGGTTCAGGGTGTGTCGTTGCCAGAAAAAATAGCTAACGTCGCCTCACTGCTTGAGATGTTTAGCGACAAGCTTTCAAGTGCTTTCCCTATAATCTCAGTCCACAGGGTCAAAGGTCAGAAAGGTAAAGGGTGCAAAAGGCTACTGTAGGCATGGGGTTAATGGATAGAGTGGATGGTGTTGATTATGTATGTAAACACTACGTTAAGTGCTCAGCTGATGAAAGGCTCAAAGCTAATGAGTAGAGGTTCATCAAACAGGACGGCTCCTTGTCTGCTTGCTGCTCGCAGATTTCATTCTAAACGAATCCGAATTTTCCGAAGGATAAAGGAGAAATCTGGAAGTGCGTCACAGAACAGGAAGAAAGAAATGATTTTGATCTTATCTGGTCCAAACGTGGTCTTACGTCTAGCCATAATGAGTGTGTGTGTGTGTGTGTCTGTGTGGTGGGGGAAGGGGCCCACACAGGAAGCCATTTGGGTGAGCAGAGGAGGCTGCGTGAAAGTAGGGTGTAATCTCATTAATAAACGGATCGGTTTCAGAGCTTCTATCATGTGGGTGTGTGATGAATGACCGAGGGGAAGAGAAG
Source organism: Duopalatinus emarginatus (assembly GCA_028565595.1). NCBI lineage: Eukaryota > Metazoa > Chordata > Actinopteri > Siluriformes > Pimelodidae > Duopalatinus > Duopalatinus emarginatus. The sequence continues at coordinate 1,026,814 of JAOVVF010000051.1, forward strand.
ACTCCCAGGAAAGAAGCGTCCAATCAATTATACTCATTTTACCATGACAGTGTAGGGTTTAGCTTCATTGCTATATCGCTAAATCAACTTAGCGACATCAATCCAATAGCAGACAGACGGATAGAGGTCAAAACCAAGACGAACAAGCTTCGCGAATGCATATGAGTTTGTTCCCAATTTTACCCACAAAACTTGCATTTCCAACCCTCTTTTGAAAACATGACCTCAAATACTTCTGGGATTGGTTGTAGATGTCCGGTATGCTAACTGTGGTGTCATCTGAATTCAAGCTCATCACTTTTCACCACAAAACCATATTTACCAAAGCTCTGAGCCCACTTCCAGAATAAACTTCTCCTTACAGAGAGGCTTTCACACCTTCTGACCAATCAGAAACCAGACTTGAACCACGCTCTGGTATAACCTGAGAGAACCCATCCAAGGTATTAGATCAGCAAAGAAGCAGGAAATGACACTTGGATGGAAATCCAAGGGAATTGTATGTGTCTGACCTTGAGAGTTCCTGGCTCAGAGGTTCGAAACAAAGCCATTATGGAAGATCAGGCTGATGGAGCGCTTCTCAAATTCCAGCTTCTCTCCGTCATATGATTATCACTCAGAGTGTGTGTGAGAACACATTGTACCCCGACCCTCCACAGCAGGGCATTGATAGAGTTATCACGGCCCGGGACTGACCTTTCACCTTAGCTGCGTTGCCTAGTACAATACGTGGCTTTGTGTCTGGAAGACTTGCCGCGTTAATGTGCTCCTCTATCTCTCTTTGCTGTCCTCTTTCCCACCCCAGCATCCTTCTATGCATCTCCATCTCATCGGTGTCTTTCTTGCCAGGCTCCTACAAAACCGAGTCTATCCAGTTTGTGTTACTGGCGCCTACCGCTTGCTGACTTTTACCCTGTCACATTCCCAAAGTTTTTCCCAATTTTTCCGCAGCCACAAAGGTCTAAGAGGTGAAAGCCCGAGCACGTGGCATCTCATAAATTTGCCAAGGGTGACCTCGAGAACTGGGGATGGCATTAACCACCCCCCCCCCTCCCTGGGTGCGAAATGGGACAGTCCTTATAAGGAGTGCTTGTGTGTGTCTTGTGTGGCATTTATGGATTACTTGTACTTTTATCTTTCCATCTAGTCTGTCAGAGTGCACCGAGTTTGGTTATAGAAAACGTTGCCCCCCCATGACATTTTTTAAACTTTTGAAAGACATTTTATGGTATTTGCCAGTCACCCGTATCAAGAGCAACGTACACTTTTCTATTTACACAGCTGAGCAGGTGAGGGCTAGGGGCCTTGGTCAAGGGCCCAACAGTGGTGGCTTGCTGGTATCTGTTGTGATTTGAACTCACAAAGTCCAACATCTAAAAAAGTTCAGTGAATTCGAGTGTGGTACTGTAATGGGATGCCATTAGTTCATGCTATTGCTTACCCGCTAGGTCATGCAGACTACAAAGTTACAAAATACTGCGGCAGACAGAAAAGTCGCTAACGCTCTGATGACTCAATAACTGAAATTCAAAAGTCGTCTGGCATTAACATCAGCACAAAAACTGCAAAAGGTGGCATTGATTTCCATGGCTTTATGCGAGTCTTACATTGCCAATCACAATGCCAAGTGTAAAGAACGCCACCACTGGACTCTGGAGAAGTGAAAACGTGTTGTCTAGAGTTCACTTCTCTATTTCGCAATCGGATGGATGAGTCTGGGGTCTGAAGGTTCAATGCCTGACTGTGTTGCACCAACTGGAAAGTTTAGTGTTGTTTGGCCATGGGGTTGTTTTTCAGGGGCCCCTTAGTTCCAGTGTAGGCAAATCTTAATGCTTCATCATACCAAGCCATTTTGGACAATCGTATTCAACGCACAAACGACCGTCCATAAAGGTATTGTTGGATGAGTTTGCTGCGGAAGAAGTTGACTGGCCCACACTAAGCCATCTGGGATGAACTTGAACGAAGATCGCAAGCCAGCCCTCTCGTCCAACATTGGTGTCTGACCTCACAAATGTTCTTCTGGATGAACAAACAAACATTCCCACAGATGCACTCCAAAATATTGTAGAAAACCTTCCTAGAAGAGTGGAAGCTGTTTTACGGGGGGAACAACTCCACAGTATTGCCTATGGATTTAGAAATGGGCATCATTAAAGCTCTTGAAGGTGTAACGTGTATGTGTCCTAATACTTTTGTTGGGTGTTCGTCTGTGACTGCGATCGATTTCTGTCATATTTTTAGTGGCATATTTTTAGACAGCATAGATCTTGGTTATGTGTTATCCTGAACATTATCACTTTTGACTTTTGTACAGATGAAAGCTTAAAATAAACACGCACTCCTTTGTCCAGTCAGCCAAACATTCGTTTTTCATCACTGTTTTTTTCTTTTTTTCTTTTTTTTTACTAAACCACAAGGTCATTTTTACTAATGAAACCAAACAGGGTGCATCTGTGAACATCTGTGAACATCTGTGAAAACTCGTCCTTTTCTCAACCAGCTGCCTTTGGCTACGTAACTGACATCAGTGCATGTGATTGAATAAACTGAACCAGAGGGTCTGCTACAGATGCCACACTGATTCAGATTTATTTTTCAGATTTTTTTTCTCGAGCGATTGGGTCTGGTTTTATGGTCCACCAGTTGACACCACTTTGTATACATCACGTCTTCATGCAGGCATTTTTGTGTTGTTTCAGCGTTGTTGCGTTCTCTTTATTTTTAGCAATTGCAATTAATACTAAATAAAGAAAATATTATAAGTATGTCACTGAAGTATCAGACAAACTGGTACACCAGTCTAATATTTGGTAGGTCCCACACAGGGCATGAACTTGCTTGCCGAAGGATTCTGTAGGTAATAACCACCATACTTCCTCTAGAACATACCACAATTCTGTTGTATTATGAGGTGCAGGATTTGTGTGTTCCACAGCGCGTTACATGACGTCCCAGACGTGTTCAGATCTGGTGATTTAGGTATGAATGACTAAACCCCAAACTTAATCTGGTGTCTCTAGACGTGTATGGTGGTACATTGTCCTGTTAGAAGAGGACAAACCCGTCAGAATAAATACAGGACATGACCTGGTGTAACCTGTCAGAGATGTTTGGTGTGGTACAGTGGTAACATCATTGACTCCCATGGGAGAGACCTGGGTTCGATTCCTGGTCTGGGCAGCCTGTGTTACACCAATGTGTTACACCAATAAGGGTCCTTAGGCAAGACCCCTAACACTACGTTGGCCTACCTGTAATACCAGTAACCTTGTAAGTCGCTCTGGAGAAGAGCGTCTGCTAAATGCCGTAAATGTAAATGTTTGTACTGGAGATGTACCAGGTGTTTTGATGGCATGCCAGCTAAACAAACCCCACACCATTATGAATGAATGATGAATTTTGCATCGGCTTTATATATAGGATTGCAGATATTTCTTGCAGACTGTTTGGCATCTTATATATAGTATTGTTTTTGGGGTAGCCGTAGGATTGGACATCTATACATGTATCCATACATCAATACAAAGATAAGGAGGAGGAGGAAGAGGAGAAGAAGGAGGAGTGTACTATAAGGGAGATAATGTCAAGGAAGAGGAGGAAGGCAAAAGAGCGAAAGAGCAGATGTTGAGAAGCGAATGCAGTCGATAGAAGTAGAGATGATGATTCTCTCCTGCCTTATCAGGTTTCACGGCCTGACCACTGGGAATGTTTCTGCTAAACCCGGCCACACACACACACACACACACACACACACACACACATATTCTTTCCTGGCTGGCATGACGAGGCTTGCTCTGATGGTAGCTATGTAGTTGGTACTCTATAAACAAAATAACACCAATGAGAGGCGGGAGAAAAAATCATTTTGTCTATCACACAGTTAATCCAACAAAACTTTCACACCTGCACTAACATGTGGATATTTTTTCAGGTGTCTGTGTCAAGGAAATTACTGTTTTGTACTCAGGGTAATACAAGTAGTGCCTACGGGTGGGATATATTAGGCAGCAAGTGAACAGTCCGTTCTCAAAGTTGATGCATTGGCAGTGGGGAGAAATGGGCGAGCGTATGAATCTAACTGCACTAAATGTGTGATGTCTAGATGACTGGGTCTAATTATCTCAAACGCGTCAGGTCTTGTGGGGTGTATCCCAGGAACCAATGGTTAGTACTTATCAATGCGGTCCAAGGGAGGACGAGCGGTGAACCAGTGACAGGGTCACCAAGGAGACCAAGACTCAACGGGCGGGTGAGGGCTAGACTGCCTGGTCTAATCCCAAAAAAGGTCCACAGAAGAGGTCTTGTGGAGTCTGATGGACCAGAGCTGTTTTGGCAGGTGGTGTTAATGTTAGGGCTGATTAATGTGTGATGTGTAATAGGTTATTAATAGGTTGTTCTAATTATATTAGAACGTTCGTGTTCACAGATAGTTGGGCGGAGCTAGATGTTCTTCTCACGTCCACGTGTAGTTTTTTTTTTTTTCAAGGTTCTCATATTTCCTCCCACCTCCCACTAGAAAACATGCTTGTAAATGCATTGGTGAAGTTTACTTGCCCCTAGGTTTGTGTGTGTGTTATAGGCTGTCATCTTATCCAGGGTGTGTTAGCACCTCACACCCAGTGTTCCTGGGCTAGGCTCCAGATCCACAAGTGCTTTCAGAAGATGTGCGAATAATATTTACACGATTGAATGGAAACAGTGTGTTTCGGATCATGGGATCGTGCTGAGTATTGAATATTTCTGCACGCTTGGAGAGTCCATGCCATGTAGAGGACCTACCAAGTAATACACTGGTGTATCAGTTTTTGTGGCTTAATTATTCAACAAAACCTACATTTACATTAGCGAGTCAGATGTGATGTTTGTAGTTGGTCTCGTGTGGGCGTGCATGACCACTTCTCCTCGTGCTCGTGGACGTGGCCTGTCCTTGTAGGGAGCTGCAGATCGGAACATAATGCATAATCCTGATAGTTGTAGTATTTTTTTTATTCACATGACCCAGAGCAATTGAAATGATTTGGATTTTCTGACGTCACCGAATCCCTGTTAATTGATATTTGGATGAAGCCCATGAGCCACTGACGTGTAACCCGATAGTGTAACCCAATCTCTTTAAAACCTTTGTGAAGTGGCCGAGTCCATCTGCTTCCATTTAGACTGTAATTACTGTATCTAATGAGGAAACATCCAAAAACACACACACTCTCTCTCTCTCTCTCTCTTGCTCTCTCTTTTTTCTCTCTCTCTCTCTTGCTCATTTTCTCTTTTCTCCTACCTAAAAAGAAGCCAGATAAAATAACAAGCGAATGACCTTCACGTGTTGTGGTGTAAAAACACGAAGGAGAAGCGAGCGAAGAAGGAGGGGAGCGGGGCGAGGGAGACGAGGGAGTCTGGTCTTTATTGATGGGGACCGCCTCAGCGGCGCATAAGAGAGATGGGAAGATAAAAAGAGTGAAAGAGAGAGCGAGAGAGAGAGAGAGATAGACGAGATATTTGGAGAGGGAGCAAAGAAAAGACTGAGAGAGTTTTGTGCACCACAAAGAGGATCTCTGTCCACTTTGGTGTCTGGTGTCCTGTCTCTGGGGAGTGTGTGTGTGTGTATGGCAGTGGGAACAAGGAACAGGGAGTGGTCATAACACACACACACACACACACACACACACACACACACACACACAAAGGCTCATAACAGATAAAAAATGAGCATAAAACAGTTGTTTGTAATAATGTAATGTTGTAACATTCATGGAAGGAGTCTCCAGTACAAGAACTTAGTAATATTCATATTCTAGAAACAAATACACCTTCTATATACAGTACCTTCTAGAATGTTCAATCACCTTCCTCACTGTGTGCCCCCCCCCCAGTCCAGAAGCCCATCCTCACCCCTTATGCTCGGAATATCAGATGATCCTCAATATGTGCGTCCATCTGTCCCTGCAGCCGAGCATCCTGTAGCTCCAGGCCCATTATAGCGCGAGCCTGCTTTAGCATGCATTAGCCTCGACTCGGAGCGAGAGTGTGTTTATTATGGCTTCCGATCGAATCACGTCTAATCTCATCTGCCCCTCCATCTCTCACTCGCTCCAACTTTCCGCTGCAGACCAAATAAAAGCAGCAGTGGCCGTAATGTTGTTTTCGCCGCGCTTTGTTTTTCCTTCGGATTGCCCGAGGCCTGATGCCGCTCGCAGTAAAAATACTGTCAAATTCAACAACGTTTCTTCCTGAGATTAAAAACAGCAGAGCAAAAAATGTGTTTCAGTTGAAATTTGCTGTTTTCTGTCTATGATTTGAGTTTTGCACGTTGGGGCTTTTTATTATGCAGATCCTTTGATATGTTAAACTTGCAGACTGTCGTATATTTATATGCTAGACTTTTATATGTATACATGATTTTATGGGGATTAAAATGAATGAATCATATGCTAAAACCCTCGCAGTCAACAGATCTCAACCCAGCAGAGCACCTTCTTGTAGTAGAGTTCAAAGATTGGTACAATGGTACAAGATTGGTACAAGATTAGTACAATCAGTGCCAAGGTGCTCTAAAGCTGTTTCTGGCAGCATGTGTTGGCCCAACACTTTACTAAGACGCTGGAATTACACTAAATATTGTTATATTTGACCTCTCCCAGTGGACTTCAACACTTCAAGCACACCGCTGACCGATCTGGATTTGACAGAGCCTCCGTTTGACTTCACCATCTTCCCGTATGAAATCCCACCAGAATCCACTCCGAGCATGACAACCGCTGGACCTCGGCCCCGGGAACTGGGCCTGGGTGATAATCTCATTCCCTTGTATGCCTCCATTGTACCTGCGGTGCTCCTTGGCCTAGTCGCCTTCATTGTCATCAAAAGGTGAGTGGAAACAACTAGTCACCTTTCAACTCCCACACACCCAGTTACATTTCACCTCTGCTTCACCCACACCCAGTCACACTTCACTACCCAAGCTACATTTAAACTTCCTGTTCCCTGGTATGACACATGTTTTACCCCCTTGTACCCCAGTCAAATTTCATTATCCAGTCACATGCCAACCTCCTTGACCCTCACCCAGTCACATTGCGCCTTCCTCTTCCCAACACTCGGTCAGGTTGCACCTTCCCCTACCCAACTCTCGGTCATGTTACACCTTCCCCAACACTCAGACAAGTTGCACCTTCCTCTTTCCCAACACTCAGTCAGGTTGCACCTTCCCCTTCCCAACATTCAGTCAAGTTGCACCTACCCCTACCCAACACTCTGTCACATTGCACCTTCCCCTTCCCCAACACTCGGTCAGGTTGCAGCTTCCCCTTCCCGACACTTGGTGACATTACACCTCCTCCTTCACCACACACCCAGTCACATTAATTCAATTCAGTTCAATTCAATTGAGTTTTATTTGTATAGCGCTTTTAACAATGAACATTGTCTCAAAGCAGCTTTACAGAAAATAATGAAAAGAGTTATACA
>JAOVVF010000051.1:1037750-1052266 GCA_028565595.1 Duopalatinus emarginatus
TTTATGTTTGTGGTTGTAATGTGACAAAATATGGAAAAGTTCAAGGGGTATGAATACTTTTGCAAGCCACTGTATATCTAATGCTTTGGAAATCTTTCTGTACCCTTCTCCTAAATGATACCTTACAATGATGGTAAATGGACCGTGTGTGTGTGTGTGTGTGTGTGTGTTGCATTTCAGGTGGAAGAGCTGCAAGCACAACAAACAAGATGGTACTAATCGATCAGGCACAGAGAACCCAAGCCAGACACCGTCGCCTGAGGGAGAAAAGCTGCACAGTGACAGTGGCATTTCTGTAGATAGCCAGAGCTTACAGGAGGGACTGCCACACACAGGTACACACACACACACACACACGCACACTTTTCACAATTATCTAGTTCTATCATGTACCTCAAGAATGTCTCCACTTTGCTCTGCTCTTGAATCCGTCCACATGTCTATCATAGAGACCAACAAAGAGACCAAGTGTATGGACTGGATAGATCTTCTAAAGTGCTTTAAGGGTTTTTTAATGAATAACTTATAACTAGGAGTTGACTTGGGTTCTTCTATAGCAATGTAAAAAAAGGGAGGGTCAGTAGCGTTGCTAGGCAACTGGTACCTCAGAAATATCAGTTTAGTCTTTGACAAATATAAATTCACCTTTCTCATTTGTGTTTCAGTGGTGAAGATTGACGGAGGCCTGAGTTTACCCCTGAATGCTCGGGAAGAGCTGGAGAAGCTCCTGGACGATGAGGGACCATTGGAAAACGACTGGTCCAGCCTGGCCGGCTTGCTCGGTTATGAAGAAGAGCGAATCGCGTCTTTTGGCCAGGAGGAGAGGCCGGTCCGAGCGCTGCTAAGTGACTGGGCGAGCCGTGACTCTGCCAGTGTTGACGCGCTGTGTGCTGCACTGAGGAAGCTCAACCGGGAGGATCTCGCCCAGAGCATCATGCCCAAGTCCACGGCTACCTCTGTCGTGTGAGGAAACACACACATCTGCTCATCAAGCCATAGCCCCTGCTTACCCAACCCAACCACATGCTACACTAATGTCTTACACGGTCCACATGTGCTCATTTCAAATGTTAGCCTAAATGCCAGGTTGTCAGGTTTCGAGCCAGCAAGCCGACACGCATCGTTAGCGTCACCGAGGCATCACGGTGATGGTGCACTGACTTGAATTATTTCTCAGTTTACAGTTAAGCAACATGGGCAGAGCAGCTTCAGCATGGGATTTGATAGGAATAAGATGGTTTCGTTTTCCCAGCATGAAATGTTTCCAGTTTTTTTTGACGATATCACTACTAGTTTTTCTTCATTGGATACACTGCATACAAAAAAATGACATTATCACATTAGTGACAGTAATTAGTAATTCAACAATACAGCTCCCACCTTTATTATTCAGCAGCTTTAAAATGATGCAGCGCATGCTATTTTTTTGCATTTTATTATTATTTTTTATTATTATATTGCGTGCACAACACATGAAGACACGACATACTAACCCGTCATAATGTAGTCAGGATATTAAAGATAAGCTGTAAAAGCATGCACTCGTACATGGCTCAATTTACGAGAATTCATAATTTTATTCATTGAAACAGTTTCAATCCTGATGATAAGCTATGATTAGGATGCGCCCCATCCTTATGACACACTGTGGCTTTCAGTGATCAGTTCAATGATTTCAAAGTAAAAGCCTGGTGCTGTGATGGTCAGTGATCACAGGAACCCAGTAAATTTGGGTGACAGACTGAAAAACTGAACAAGCTGTGTGAATGCAGGTGAACTTTATGTTTCTGTTCATCAATTCAGCCAGACAAAGCTTCAGGATATGAATCTGTCTATCCAATCCTGTCTGTACCACTAAAGCAATTATAATCTTTACCGCCGGTACACACGCTTTGGGCAATCAAAGTCCTGTTGTTCACTTACAGCAAAAAAAAAAAAAAGCAAAAAAAAGAAAATGGAGGGTTGTAAATTGTGTAAAATATGCCATAAATATGTGATGTTGAACAGTATGCAAGTGAATAACTAAAGCCATGCTGCCCAGAGGCTGAGAGACTGCTGGCACCAAACACCGCCTGGATGAACTTCAAAGGAGAAAGTAGAGCCTCAGATAAAGAGATTTATAGACGTTGTGTTGAAAGAAGGGAAAGGAAAAACTAAGACTTGTGCTAAGAGTTTGCGCTAATGCTAACAGTTGTTTTTATTTTATTTTTTTACATTCTTACATTCTTTTTTGTTGTCATGGTAATGCCATAGTCGCCATAGTAACTGTTTTTTTTGCCATGGTAACCCTTTGTTGCCATTTCACATTATGTTGCTGTTTTTTGGGTTGGTAACTCTTTGTTACCGTAGTAACCATGTTTGCCATGATAACTCCCTTGTTGGGATAGGTTTTTGTGGCTGCTGTTGTAACAACATTTTTAACTCTTTGTTAACTCTTTTGCCATGATAACATTGTTGTCATGACTTTTCATTGTCGCGATTGGTTGATGCTGAAACCTTTTTGCTCACATGGTAACTGTTTTTTGGTGCTCTGGTTGCCCCAATAACTTTTTTGCTGTCATGATGACACTTGCTTCCTGTCACCGTTGCATCTCTTGCATCTCATAGGTTTATGATAATCCACCATGTTGCAATGCATTAACAATCATTTCTTGCCCAGTTTTCAGATTCTTACGGTAATTATTTTGAAGTTTGAAGTGAAGCATGGAACATTTAAGGGACAGAAAGTGTTGGTGGTCCAGGTAAAACGCATGGAAGCGTAGGATCATGTTAGTTCCTAAACAGGAAGGTAAGTTGATCCTAGTAGTTACCTGGCCAGGGTCATCACCATGACAAAAGAGCTCAGTCATACCTTCATGACCCAGAACAGAAATGACAAACACACATTCTGGAAAAAAAACAAGCACTCACTCACTCACACACACACACACACACACACACACACACACACACACACACACACACACACACACACACAAAGCAACATGGTGCCCCATTTGAACAATTCAGGTCAACTAAAATCAAGTGATTTAAATGAAGGCTGTAATATGTGAGAGAAACAGGACACCACGTAAACAGTGCACAGTGACCGCTGCATTAATACAAACCAGAAACACGCAAAGCATTAGCATGCTCTTCCTCGGGAGTTCAGGCTGATCTGAAATCAAAGATTAGCTAAGATGTGCTATAGGTGTGAAGTGAAATCTACTTCTTCATTTTTGCACTGGAGCTACAGCGCTCATCATGCCCACATGGTATCACCTCTGAGGACTTGTTCAGTAACCTTAAACAGGCCTGCTGATGTGTTTTCTGACACACTTAGCGGTAAACGTAAAAAACTGAGTCATGAATAGACAAATATTCAGTAGATTTGGCGCATAATGCTAGCTGATCGGTATAAACTTTCATTGCTTGTTAGCAACATTAACCCTGGTCCAAAACAACAATAAAAAATCAAACCCAACTACAATTGGTGTACATTCCCCTTCTGCCTTTCAACTCTAATGACTCTTGACAAGGCAGTGACCATGTGTGTTTCTAATAGTGGAACAGAGCTGGACGAAAAAGAGAAACAGGTATCCAGTGGTGTAGAATTATCTCAAGGTTTTACACAATTGACAACCTCCTTTTAAACGTCACATTGGTCGTCCACTGTAAAGCATTACTTGGCTTTGTAGTATCTCTGACAAAGACGTAATGAGTTGATTTGAAGTGAACTAAAACGACGTTTAGAATCAAGCGGCCCTTTTTATGATGAATAGGAGATGACAGGAGGCCTGTGTTAGGGGTCGAAGGTGTACGGTTCTCTTTTGATTCTGACAGAGTGGAACGACTGGTCGTAAATTCTCAAGAGACGGTCCGAGCACAAGCGATAAACTGGTCTGGCCTCATGGTTTTATTTTATTTTAGTCACCTGTTTTTCAGGTTTTACTGTCGAAATCGCCAGTGTTTGAAAGGGTCACTTGGTTCTTTCCCACGTAACATATACACATTTGAAGTGTTACAAACACTTCAGTGAGGCACTAAAAAAATCAGACAGGTATACTTTAAGGTACTGAAAATAAACCAGACAGGAATATGCTGAGATACTAAAAATAAATAAGACAAGAGTACTCTGAGATACAAAACATAAATTAGAAGTACACTGAGGAATACACTGAGGAACTAAAAGAAATCAGACAGAAATATTTTAAGGTACTGATAATGAATCAGACAGGAATACTCTGAGGTACTAATATAATAAGCTGACTGTATTGTTGATGAAGAAGATGTTTATGAGGGAAAATAAATGGACAATTTCCAGAACTGTGGCTGCTAAAAGTGGGGGTTCATATAATTGTTTTACGTAAATCACCAGATCAATAGTTAATCCCATTATCTCTGTAGCACAAAAGTAAAATGACATAAAACAGTATTTATTACAATATTGATTGTATTAAAGATGTATGAGTCAGCCCTATGCTCTATGGCTGGCTACTTAACTAGCATGCTAGCTACTGAATAATAATAATAAACCATTAGCATACACAGTACAACACAGTTTAACAGTACACACTTGCATAATCACAGTATATAACACACACTATGATATGTGATAAAAAAAAATTCTAAACATTGTAGCCAAATTCCTCTGTTATTGACAGAAACAGATTTCAAGATGGCCATTCCAGTCTTCTACGACACAGTGAACCTTAGTTATAGTTTATGGATGACATAAAACCCAGGAGTGTGTCTTAAACCACATCAGCAAGTCTGCTTGAAACATTTTGGGTGAAAGAAACGTTCATTGCATGTTAGCTACATTAGCCTTCTAGCATAACTACAAAGTGACATTAGCCTTGTAGCTAACGTTTGGTGATATATTCCTGTATTCCTTTTTTGTAAACCAGTGCAAGAGCAACAAAGCAAAAGTCACACACCAGAAACAATTTTATTTGTTTATTTCTTTTATTAGTAAAGATTGCAAGTTTTTTCTTGTTTTTAAAATGTTTTAATGAGAGTTTTCATAATCTTGTATTGTAATATATTCAAACTGACTGTCTAAATATCTGACTTGTAATGAAGGTGTTCCCTTACTGTAAGAGGGAGTTTCTAATTTTCTTACTAAGAAGTATAATTAAGTGTCATTTTTAAAATTAACTTTTTACTTTTATTATTATTATTATTATTATTATTATTATTATTATTATTATTATTGTAAAAGTTTTCTTTTAAAATACTATTTTCTTTTTGTTTTCCTTTTTTTTTTATTTGACCAGATTAGGGTGTAGCACTTAAAAGTATAAATATTTTGCTATACTTCTCCACAAGTGCCTGAAAGAAACATCAGGTGTTTATTTTTGTTTCAAATATTGTTGTTGTCAATGTTGCGCCACAGTACATATTGCATTTCTTGAACAACAGAAGCCAGCGAGGGGCACAGCTTGAATTAACAGTGAAAACATAAAATACTGGTTTATTTGATAATTTAGTAATGTTAGCTAATCTGGCAAGCTACCTAAATGCAACATAACTCTGGCACAATCCAGCTAATAACACAACTAATGTGCTTTGCTAATATTAACAAATGTTTAGCCTGGTTTTCTAGCTAACATTACGCTATTATTAGAATTATATTGTATGGCCAAAAATTAATATACAAAGATACTAGCAAGCAATTTCATACAACTGCATAATATGTAACGTGTATATAATGACACGTATTTATTCTATTGCTACATACACCTTATGTAAATATAGTTTAGGGACTTTATGATCAGATTTTTTAATTAAATTTTATTTTAAGCCCAACCCCCTTGTTGAATATGAGATGCCTATCAGATGCCTATGCCTGAAGCAAAGATATACGTTTTTTTTTCCCCATCACACTGCCTTCTGACCAGATTTGTTTGTGGATGTTAAGCTGACATACTGATCTTGATTTTACAGCTAAAAGACAAAAACTACCAGTTTCAGTCTTGCACCTTGCACTTATTTTGAGTAGCATGATGGAGACGTGAAAGTGAAGCAGGAGACACCAGGTGGCTTGTGGGTAATTTATCCCAGAGGTGTTCTGAGGGGGGAGGGGGGGTACAAAATGATGAATGTTCCTTGTATTTACTTCTATGTACACTGTATTATATAAATGTGAATTTGCTAGAATTCTTGAATGTGGTCAAGAAACAAGGAAATAAACTAATTTGAGTTGCAACACCACATCAGTCATAGTCGTTGTTTTTTTTCCTCATGACTCGGGGGCGTGGCCTAAAGCATGAAAGTGAATTAGAAGTGATTTGGATAGAAATAACCTATATAGTTAAATTTGTAATACAGACTTGTTTAATGCAGTCAACAAATATCATCTAGTTTTGGGCTGAAGTCAGAGAATTGTCTAGAAAATGATCGTGCAAGAAATCAGAACTAAAATGTATTTGTTTATGTCTGTACTTGAAATGCACAAGTGCATGGATTTTAAATTATGTAGCTAACAGCAACAAAAACAAACAAACAAACAAACAAACAAACAAACAAACCAAAAAACAAACAAAAGACAATGTATTATTTGAAAAAAACAACAGAACAAACAGTGAAGCATGGTGGTGGCAGCATCATGCTGTGGGGGCTGTTTTTGTGCTGATGGTACAGTTGGTTTATGCATTTCTGCAAAACCATTTTTTTTAGACAACAACAACAACAAAATGATTTTGTGAATTTTGCTATAGAAATTAGTAAAGATTTAAATTGAACAGGGTGGTGTTCTCTCCTATTGTGCCTGTATTTCTTTCTTTTCTTTCTTAATTTAACTTAATCTATTGAATAAGTTGATCAACACATGTTTGGGCAACATTTTTCTTTTAAACAACAAAAACTATGGCCACAATTAAACACACGCATTAACATGTAACCATTTTCAAACCTGATTCCATATTTTTTATCCAAAGTACACACATATAACTCTGGATTGCTGATCAAAAACCCGGAGGTTTAGGCTCCAGCTGCACTAAACTGCCACTGTTGGGTCCCTGAGCAAGGCCCTGAACCTCTGATCCAGGGTCACGGTATCTCTGACCCTAGGATATGTGAAAAAAGAATTTCACTGTGCTGTAATGTATATGTCTGTATGAGACAATCTTTCATCTAATTATTATTACAAAATCAAACTATTTAAAAACCCCAATGCATGCATGCTTAATATTGTTTCATGGACACAGTGGGAATGTATATAGTGTTAAAAATAACAAAAGTGGACCAGATTTATCCTCAAAGGAAATACCATGGCGTTCATGTTAACGGTTAGCTGCCGTTCCGCTAAACTGAAATCTATTCATCAAACAGTGAAAGTGTTTCATTACTCTGAGTGAGTTTGTTTGGAGGACATCAGAGCTTGTGAACCTGTGTAAGTGTAAGTGGGAAGGCTGTGGAATGTGAATTAGACCCGGGGGACTTGTTAATGAGGTGAGAGATGGACGGGGGAGATAACAGCGGGGTCAGGCGGACAGGTGGAGTGACAGGATTCCAGATAAGACACAATACAGAGTGTCATTCGTCTCCTTTCAGATATGTCGTTGGTCCACAATATTGCGTTCTAGCATGTATATAAATAGTTCTTTAGCTTCTGACCTAACACTGTATATATACTGTAGCTAAGTTTGTCTTTGCATGTCCACCCTGTTATGTTCCAAGTACACTAAAGTTCCTAAAATACGAGATACACTAAAAGTTTTAAATACGAGATATTTCTTACTCATTAGGGATAAAATTCATGCACATTATTAACTCATTTCTGGATTTTATCTTTTGTAAATCTGCTTTGGCACAATGTCTATTGTTAAACGCTGTATATAAATAACATTGAATTGAGGTCAACCATTATAGTAGCAACATGACTCCATCTGATCATACTGTACCTAGCTAATCTTCTATCTTATGTTCTACTATTAGGTTCAATTCAATTCAATTCAATTTACAAAGCGCTTTTAACAAAATTATACACATATCTTATACAATTTTAAGGTTAATTGGAAACTTTGATCCTAAAACATTGCTGACATATTCAGTTCAACGCTAACAGTTGATTCTGTAAAGCTCACTACTGTAGTAATCTGCCAGTCTTTACTAATAAGGTAATTGTCACGTTGCTCTGCGACGGACCCGAGGGATCGAGTTGGACAAAGTGTGAAACGCTATTCTGACACCGCTTGGGTTCTAACACCGAGTTGACCTCTGGTTCTCACAGCTATGCAGTCGCCTCTCAGGGATTCTCTGCATTAAAAAGGTGTTGACACTGAAGACCTCGCTACGATTCTGTAACCCGGGGTCAGTTTCCCAGCATGGTGTGTGTGTGTGTGTGTGTGTGTGTGTGTGTGAGAAAGAGAGTGAGAAAGAGACAGAGACTGTAAGAGACAGTAATGGTACACTCATATATACAATTACTCATTAAATATGAATGGAAATATTGCACATGGCTGACTACGCTAACCTGAAAAGCTAGCATGGCGCTAAGCATGTAATATAAATAAAAAACCTGTCTTATTTCAGTGTCAGATTTATTGGATAAGTATGTTGACACACACACACACACACACACACAAACTTGTGTACACTAAGGAGTGGTGAGTAGACATGAGTGGTGGGCAGCCCCATATCCTCGGCACCCGGGGAGTATTTGGGGGTTAGGTTCCTTATCCAAGAGCACTTCAGTCTTTGATTTTAGGTTGCGGGACTTCAATTGCAACTTCTGGTCCCAAAGTGGGCACCTTAACCACAACCTATGGCTGCCCCAATACAGACAATAAAGGCTAAATATCCAAAATAAAATCTAATATACCTAAAATCCAATAATGTGCAACACTGTAATATATGGGTATTTGTACAGGACAGTACTGTAGATGTGAAGCATGGAAGACCAACTGTCTGTAGCTATGACTTAGCATACCCCAATCAGCTGTAACATTGAACCACCTGCCAACATTAAATAGCCAGCCCTGACCTGTCCAGGCATGGGCTCCAGAAGACCCCAGAAGGTGTGCATTGTTATCTGGGACCAAGACATTGACACCAGAGCCTGTGGATCTTCTGTGGGACTGGACCAGATAGGCTAACCTTCTATAACCCTGTCGCTGGTTTACTGGTTGTCCTTCATTGGACCAACCACTGTATACTGGGACACACCCCACAAGGCCTGCTGGATATATTATATATTATATATTAGTCCGTGTCTACACACACGTCTCGCATAAAGTAGTTTTTATGCTAAAAAAGACACCTTTTCTTTCTTCTACTTAGCATGTTAAATGTCCTGAGATGGGAAATGATGTAATTACAATGCTTACAAGACATCACAAACACAGGAATGGGTTGTAAATTTTTGGAACTTTTAACAAATGGACATTGTCCCAAAGTAGCTTTATATATATATATATATATATAAACTTTGTCTATGATGAACAAGCCAGAGGAAAAACTCTTTGACCAGAGCAAAGAACCGATCTTTATTTGGGTGATATAGATACTATGATTATAAATAATTGTAAATAAATTGTAGCCAGGAAGTGTATGACAGTTTTAACATGAAGACTATCCAGACACAAGCTCGTGGATTTTAGGTATGTCTATCATGGTGATTTTTAGACTGCCCATGTGGGTTCATCTTCAGCAGCAGTAAGTGCTTTTTAGCAGATAGTACCAGAAACAAAGGTAGGGTCTCAGGGTGGATCAGGTAGGTCCAGAGAGCGGATGCGAGAGGATTCAAGAATTCAATAAAGGGCCTTAAGATTTTGTTCACTGTTCTGCAACAATAATGAAGAGGGATATAGGATTATGTTGTGGAACAGGAAGAAGAAAATGTTAACTTGTTGTAGTGAGCCACTTTGGAATTGGGGAAGCCGTGGCCTTGTGGTTAGGAAAGCGTTATAGTGACTGGAATGCCCCATGTTCAACTGACCAGAGATGACTTAAATGCCCTTGCACCTAATCCCCCAACTGCTCTCCAGGTGCCATGGTTTGGGGCTTCCACCTGCTCTGGGCAAATGTGTTTCACTGCACAGATGGGATAAATGCAGAGGTTGCATTCCAACACCGTAGGCAAAGAGGTTACTTTTTACTTATTTTTTAATGTTGCCAGTTTAAATTACAAATTTGTTTCTGTTTTTGTTTCTATTTTTTTTGTTTTTTGTTTTTTTTTTAGTAAATGGGAACTTAATGGCTATAGTCCAAACTCAAATGGTAAGCTGGAAAACTGGAGAAACATCAACGCAATGTTTGTTGCTTTACACAGTCATAAGTAACTAAAAAATCTCAAGTCGAGCACTTATATAAAAAGAGAAAAGGAACACACGGCTATAATGTGCTAGCCTGAAACTAGTCTTGTAGCATAGGTCTGACCTCAAGGCACCTAAACAAATTCATGTTTTTTTCCCAGACTCAACAGCAAGTGGAAGTACACCAAGTAAAGGTGGCCCGTGATTGATCTGGAGCTTCTTTATTTGCGCAGAATCTTTTTAACATCCATTTTCACACGGCCTTCAAGATAATTGAGATGTATGAAATATATTTAGTGTCACTTAATGGCATAATTAAGTGCTAACCTGGGTGCTTATTTCTCATAAAAACACTGTCATGAAAATGCAGTCGGCAGATCTAAGAGAACAACCTCCTAGGACACGCCGTTCTTTAATAAACAGCTGGTTTTTCTGTGGCTGGAACATGGTGCAACGTGTTTTTCATCTTCGTCTGACCTGTCTCTCACGGAAGCTTTTCTACAACACGTCCTTAGCAATCTGTTAATGGCTCCTAGTCTGTTCATATTGTTTAAATAAACCCTGATTCAAAAGGAAGGCATTGGATACGAGTTTTACAACAGGTTGTATTGTGGATAGTCTTTAGGATCAGACCAGATGGGCATCCATGCCTATGTTGCTGGTTCACAGGTTGTCCTTACCTCGACCATTATTGGTAGGTATTAACCACTGTATACTGGGACACACTCCACACTTGCTGTTTTAGAGACGAAAACCGGAAAACGAAAAAAAAAAAAGTTTTGCTTGCCCATTTTACAAGTTTCCAACACATCAACTTTGGGAAGTGACTGTTCACTTACTGTCTGATTTACCCCCACCCTTGTGCAGTGCCCTTTGAGATAATGAGATAATTAATGTTTTTTTGACAGTATTTGCGTAAGAAATAGTTAAAAGTGCTTCTGAGTTATTGATACAGCTGCTGCTATTGCTATATTGCTATATAGCTATATACAACCCGCGTGCTTAAATACTTAACCATCATTAACCACTGTTACACAAAAAAGCATTCCTGGAAAAGAAAATATTACGAAACGCCACTTTTACACTGTAAGTACATGCTGCTAGTGTGTCCAGCCATCTTACTGAAGTGCAGTAAATATTATTAGACAGCTAGTATACATAGTCACATTAGACAGAATGAGGAGCCCTGTTTTTTTTCCCCAATTTTTTCTATTCCACATCATTCATTTGGCTCAACTGGAACACAGTCTCCAGATCCCTGAAGTGGCCTCACAGAGGAAACGTTAACTGCTAGCAAACACGCACATATGCAAAGTATTTCAGTGAAATATGGACATTAAATACGCATATATCTCCAGAGCTGTTTATTCAGACCTTCGCTCTTCATGTAAGACTGGTGGTTTTATTCATTTCTCACACTAAAGAATTCCTTTTGGGTTCTGAGGAAAAATGCTTCTTACGCTGCTGGACGGTTCTGATGAATGACATCGGGTGTGAGTGTAAGAATAAGTATTTGTACAGTACAGTATTATAGATCTGAGGGAATAATTGTCTGTAGCCATGACCCATTATATACTAGTCAGCCACAACATTAAAACCACCAGCCCAAAAAACAGCCACCAAAACAGCACAGACTCTACATCCATTTTCACATGGCCTTCAAGATAATTAAGATGTATGAAATATATTTAGACCTCTTAAATTAATTATTAATTAATTAATTATAATTAAGATGTATGAAATATATTTAGGACCTACAAGACCTCTGAAGCTGTTCTGTGGTCTCTGTGGCACCAGAACATTAGTGACAGATCCAATTATTATTTTATTTATAATGAACAAAATAGATACTATTAGCATTAATACATAGCTTTTTACATATTCTTTGTATATTTCTCACAACACATTTCAGCCACAATACTGTATAACATCCTGGCTGTGGATTTCATTGGTTCCATGTAAAACCATCACTGGTGTTTGGTTGCTTGTGAAGCATGGGAAAGTGAGTTGCAGTAGGAATGCTGAATGCATCTGGGGACGAGACGAATCCTCCCCGAGCACCAGCACTGGGACTTATCTCATTCCACCTCGCCTGCACTGGTATTTACTTTGCTTCCCCAGGCTACAAGCCTCTCTATGTATGTCAGCACCCTTAACCTTAGTGTCCAACCCGATAGCACAGGAAACATCTCCTGGCCACACAGAGTAGCTGAATGACGCTTTCATCACATGGGAATAGTGTAGTAAAGTGTGAAAGGGGGATTGTGAGGGGACTTCTGAGAGCCATAACATTGTTAGTTACACTATGTATGTGAAAACCTCTTCAGGGATTGGGTTGGCATGATTTCACAAGTCAGCTCTCAGAGGGAAAGATTCTTTCCAATCTATACAAACTTTGACTGATCACCTAATCCTATAATGAAACCTTTCTACCTGATGATCTACATGAGCAACTCCACCCTCATCCACCAGCCTTGAGGCATGGTCTGATGAAGAACTAACATGCTATGACCACATCCTAACCCAATTAAACATCTATAGAAGATTTTCTACCACTGTATTGACTCCGCCACCATCATCAGTATTATCATCATCATCTAGACACCAATCTAAAGGAAACCTGTTGTATGTCCTTCCAGTACAGTTCCAGAGTCTATGTCACTGAAGCATTTATGGCTGGGGGCAGCCGTGGGCTTGTACTTAGGGAACCAGCCTTTCGGTGGCCGTATGGTGTTTGGTTCGATCCCTAAAACTGACAAGACATGACCAAAGTGGCCTTGAGCAAGCACCTAACCCACTGACACCGTGCATAGGGTTGCTCCTGGCAAGTGTGTTCACTCCCCCATAGTGTATGCGTTCACTAGGGTGTAGGGTCTTCCTGTGTGTGCAAGTACAGTGGTCAGTGAGTGGTTCACTTATGACACCAACAGTATGGCTCTGCAGTACCGTAGCAACTGTAAATCTTGAACCTTCAGGGTGGTATTATTCTGAAAAAGTGTGTTTTTTATAATATGTTCCTTTTAATAATGATCTCATTTTGATATTTATGGCAACTGACCGAATGACAGGACCGAGTGCTAACACAGGTTGCATTTCACTCGGACAGATGATCATACGGCTATCGGCACTGCAACTGAGCATGACCTACACCACACCGTATTTATCACATGACTAAATGACTTGGGGAACATTTGGTTCCATTGTACAGAAATGAGAGCTTTTGAACCGAGCTCAGTAATTGAAAAAATAAGCATTTCAGATTTCAGCACTGCAGATTTGTTTCACTCTGAGTTCGCTCCACACATCTTGTTGTGGTTGAAAATGAAGAATGCAGACTTTCCAAAATTTTGTGGCCGCTCGTGTGAGTCATGTGTGAACAATAAAAGAAGCACTTAAGTCCATTTGTGTTCTTTTTATTAGGACTTAATTTAAAAATTACACCATCGATAAATAAATAAATGGCTGAAAAAAAATGGAAGAGCTAATTAAAACTCAAACATACTATTAATGTATTTAGTGAAGTATATACTGAAGTACCAGAAAAACTGGTACACTACTCTAATACTTGATCGGTCTGCTTACTCCTACCAGATTGTGGAAATATTCTGTAGGTGATGAAGACCATACTGCATCCTGCAACAGTTTTGTTGCACGTTACATGGCCTGAGATCTGGTGACTTAGGTGTGAATGGCAAAACCCTAAACTCAGATGAATGTTCTTCTAACCGTAATTTGGTGTGGCGTAATTTGGTGAGAGAGAGCGACAGAGAGAGAGAGAGAGAGAGAGAGAGAGAGAGAGAGAGAGATAAACACAACACTTTTATTTTTGCTTCATGAGCTGAAGTCAAAGATCTAAGACTTTCCTATGTACACAAAAGGCCCCTTCCTCTCAAATATTGTTCACAAATTTGTCTAAATCTGTGTTATTGAGCACCTCCTCTTTGCCAAGATAATCCATCCGCCTCACAGATGTGGCAGATCAAGATGCTGATTAGACAGCAGGATTATTGCACAGGTGAGCCTCACAATTAAAGGCCACTCTTTTATTGTATTTGGTAGTATATCCAACCAGCCTCACAACCGCAGACCATGTGTAACCACACCAGCACAGGACCTCCACATCCAGTGGAGTTCAACTAGTGGACCTGCCTCCACTGCAGAGCTCGCTATCAGAGCTCACTGCAGAGCTTGCTATCAGAGACTTCAGGAGTTAGTGGTATTTGCCAATAACCCTTCAATAAGTCCAATTTACTGACAAATCGAGCAGTACCTACGTTA
>JAOVVF010000051.1:1052366-1075763 GCA_028565595.1 Duopalatinus emarginatus
ACCGGAGAACTTAGCGGTTAAAGAAGCTCCTGGAACAGGCAATAAAGCCAAAACCTGATCACCAGGACTAAAACAGCATGACACAGCCTTCCGGTCAAAGGTTCTCTTCATGTTCGCTTGAGACAATTGCAGAGACTCCACTGGACATCCGGTCACAGCTAGCTAGGTAACATATCCAATGTTGGTGGTCAGGAAACCTTTGTTGTTTATGGTGACATTACATTTAGGGCGAGTGGCCAGGTCAGCAAAAAAGAGGAACGTTGTTTCGTTTCACTGTGTACTGTACAACACTGTGGTTGAAATGACAATAAAAACTACTTGACTTGACTTGACTTCAAAAGTCATTCCCAGTTATGCATATTCATGCATCGTAGCTTTCTGGATCATTTTCAGACTCTATCATACAGATCAAAGTGTTCAAAGGAACACAGTGTAGACATGCACACCCTTAAAGCTGGCTAGGTCTGGGTGCTCTCAGCAAGGCATTATGTTCTCAAAGCGTTTAAAGTCTTAGATTCCATGCTGTTTACATTTTTTATAGTAGTAAATGGAAAGGCAAGTACTATCAAAGCCGTGCACAACGTAGACCTTTTAGTTCAGTAGTTTAGGGGCCTTTCATTGCTGCTGACTTGGCATGTATTGGCGAATGTGAAGTAGTATTTAGCAGTACAGTCTTCTTTTACACACGCAAAATAATACATCCACAATTATCCAGGCAATAAAGGAGCCCCAGACAGAAAATGAGTTATGGCTTAGGTCTGGCCCACGTGCCCCAGTGGAACAATGGCGATGACTTCATCTGGATTCAGGTACCAGCTACAAAAGTCAAGTCAAGTGGATTTTATTGTCATTTTAACCATATACAGTGGTGTTCAGTACATAGTGAAACAAAACAACGTTCCTCCAGGACCAAGGTGCTACATCGAACAACAAGCCAGACAATACAACATGAAGTGCACGTATACAGTAGCTTGTGCAATGACGCAAGACAACTTGCAATAAGTATGCAAGACAATTTACAATGACAGTGCTGTTAGTTCATGTGTAGTGGGAGCAATAAAGTGCAGTGATGTCCATGATTTTTGGTATAATTCTAAACATTGTACTTTCATTTAGCAGAAAACATAGTAATGTTTTCCAACTGGTTAGACGTTAGCATCAGATGTGTAAAGAGTCTGAATGTGACAGCCATCGATGTTTATTGGAGAGTAATCGTGCTTTGTCCTTCTGAGATCAGATCTGTCTCTTTGGTCTGGTCTACATTCAGAGACAGGTGAACAGCAATGGACTGAGCACACCGCTCTGGGGGGCCCCAGTGCTTAGCATGGTGGTGCTGAAGATGTTACATCCGAACTGAAGTGAAGTGGCTATGGATGCTCTGGCTGTGTGCACGCTTTGCCTCTCTGATGGCCCGGAACATTTTGGCCCATGCTGCTCTTAAGGCCGCCTTGTCTCCTGCTTTGAAGGCGGAGTGTCGAGCCTTTAGCAGAGCACGCACCTCTGCAGCCATCCAAGGCTTCTGGTTGGGACGTGTGGTGATGGTCTTGGAGACAGACACGTCATCTAGACACTTGCCATCTTGTCATCTAGCAGATCACTGGCCTCCATAAACACTCCGTAAAGTCATTGTGCTTAAAACAGTCCTAAGGAGCAGAGATGACTCCTCCTGGCTAGGTTCTCACCTGCTTCAGAACCAGTTTTGATATTCTGACGGTCTGTGCGCTGGAATTAACATAAAAGAAATGTGATCCGAGTATCCAAGGTGGGGGTGGGGCTCTGCCCGGTACACGCTGGGAATGTTTGTGTAAACAAGATCCAGCGTGTTCGCTCCTCTCGTAGCAAAGTTCACATGCTGGAGGAATTTAGGGAGAACTGACTTAAGATTCTCTTTGTTGAAATCTCCAGCATCAATAAACAGGCCATCAAGGCAAGAACAAGACCTCGCATTAGAAGTGTGTCCCTTTTTTGGCCTCTTTTGGTCATGTCCATTGGTTCCAGTCATGAACAGCAAAAGATTTGCATCCAATTTTATCAGTGCTAGCTTTGCAACTTCTTGATAATGGAGGGACTAGATGAGAAATAGATAAAATTCCTAAATGTTCAAAATAATAATTCACACATCAGTCACATCTATATTTAAAATAAAAAAAATGTGACAATATTCAATTACTCATGGACTTGACTGTGTTTTAAAAGCTGGTGATCAGGAGTTTCCCTGTGTGATTCTTTCCCACCTTTCCTCCCCAACAAGTTTGTTTTAATTGTTTGCAACTGTAAGACTTGACAAGGCATGAACTGTGTAAACAGATTTATATGGCGGTTCCCAGACGGCAGGACTGAAGGATAGGTTGTAGCTTGCTGTGTGTATATTAGAATGGCATGGGCCACTCTATAATGCACTGATCCATACAAGCATGTAAGATCCAAAGGCGGCGACGTTGCTTCTTTGAGGTCTTTCCAGGAATCAGCCTTAGAACAGGTTAAACAACACCTTTTTTAAACCTTCCTCCCACCTATTTTGAACCAGACTGCTGTTACATAACAGAAGTATTTCTGAAAATAAGCCAGTAATATACAGTCATGTTAAAAACAAATGCAGAAGAAGTGTGTAAAAAATAAAGTATAACCTTATTGCTTCCATAAGAATAAAAAAATCAGCAAGTGTGACCTCAAATGAGATCAGCAAAGATCTTAGCGAAGCTTTTGTTGCTGCTCATTAATCTGGGAAGGGTTATAAGGCCATTTCCAAACAATTTGAAGTCCATCATTCTACTGAGAGAAAGATTATTTATAACGAGGAAGCATTCAAGTAGCCAATCACAGACCATGCAATGCTCTGAGAAATTACAAAAAAAAACCCAAGACTCTACAGGCCTCAGTTAGCATCTTCAGCAAGTTCATGGCCTACAATTAGAATAAGGCTGAACATTTGTGGCTTATCTGGAAGAGTTGCCAGGAGAATGCTTCTTCCTAAAATAGCATCGCAGCACAGTATCAGTTTACATGATGCATCTGAAGAAACCAAAAGATTTCTGGAACAGTTTCCTTCAGACAGATAAGACCAAAATGGAGATGTCTGATCATAATTCACAACCAAACAAGGCATATTGGCCCATCACTTGATACCAACTGTCAAACTGTCTACCAAAATATTCTCGAGTCAAATTAAGGCCATCTATCTGACAGCTAAACTTGGCTGAAATTAGGTCATGCAACAGGACAATCATTGTAATCACACCAGCAAACCTAGAGCAGAATGGCTAAAAAAGGAAAGAATTGCAAGGAAAGTGTTGCAATGTTTGATGTTCCAATCAAAGTCCAGACCTCAACGCAATTAGAATGCTTATTCTTGACCTTATGAGAATGTAACAGATGAAACGATTACATCAGGTTAACGCTACTAAAGGTGGTTTGTTTCTCCCAGCTGTTGTACTGCATTGTCTCCATTTTTGCTTCAACTTTTATCAGATAAATAGTAACACGGTGACTGTAACAACTCTGAAGCTGATTATAATGTGAAAAAATCAATAAGACGTTACACTTCATACTGACTAGCCCTACCCAGGCCTCATCGATGGCCCTGGTGTATCCTTTCAACCATTTCCGAGTCCCTAGCCTATGGATTGTCCTTGCTTCACCTTGGGGTGTCGTTGTACAGGAGCACACTGATGGAGCGAGTGAATTTATGTTAGGGATAAAGCTGTGGGTCCAGCGACAGTGTAATATGGTTAGGTTAGGACAAGGCCTGTGCTTTCTCCTGCCCGGGGGCTTTGTACAGGTTTTTGTTCCAGCGCTCACTTTACTGGGATAATAGAGCTGCAGTGTTCTCACGGCTCATCCTAACAGAGACCTACATAAGAGTTGGATTATCCCCAAACAATTCACATTTTAGGTATAGTTCTATACTGTAGTATATGTATAGTATACTGTATACAGTATCATCCAAGTAGTCATCCAAGGTAAAAAAATTTTTAAAAAAAATCTGGTAGTTTGTATGTTGTGAACTGGAGCGAATCCATCATCATATTGACAAAAAAAAACTTGGCTGAATTCCAAAAAAATGCTATAAAAATATACAAAGCACTCCTCTTTCGTCCCAGCTCCACCCTGGACCCTGAAGATCTCAGGTGTCATGGCACATCTTCATTGTTCTTCTCTGTGCATTTATCTATAATTATCTATAATTCCTACATGTTTTCTAGTGTCAGTGTTCGGAGTCCCCCATATTTTCCTCTCTTGCTTTTTCAGTTCCCGGCACTGACTTCAGTGAAAATCCTAAATAAAAAGACGTCCAACTGCCTCTGGCTACCATGTGTTAAAACCTGTCTGTCTGATGTGTTCCTGTGATAAAAGCCTGTTTTTTTAATGGCATAATTTCACCCTTGCTTAGACTTAAACACTTGTTTGATAACAGTCTATAAAAATCCAGATTGATGAATGATGTCGAATCATGCAGGCAGAACTTTTATCCACCCCTTTTAATGATATAGTTATTGGAGTATTTAATTATTGTAATTACTTTCATTCATTGAGATACACTGTAGCATACATCAGATTATTTTTCCTATTAAACCAGTTTAGCCAGTGAAGTGAGGGCCTGGGTTTGGGGTCAAGAGATAACTTTTGAATAAGACAGGGACCTAATTTGTTCCACCACGCCAACACATCTGATCTGTATAGTTTTGTTTTACTCATATTAGGCTTTGGCTTTCAGAAAATCAGAAAATTATTCTACCCCAGAGGTAAAAGCAATATATTTGAAAAATATATCTGAAATATATTTCTAAATACATACAAATATTTAAAATTGGCCCAATAAATGTAGGTTTCTAAAATATATGTAGCAGAATACATTTACAAATCTATTTCACTGAAGTAAATGCGCAAGTATTTTTAACAACGTACTGTAAACTGTAAAATATGCCAATTTTTTTTCTGTATGGAATTTCAGGAAACTTGGAGCCAAGAGCTTATAGCCCAAAAATTAAGCATGGGTCAAATATCTACAATATTTATAATATTCTGTTAACAAATATCTGCTTTTTGGTTAAGTAAGTGTGATGTTCCAATAATAATATTTTGCACATTCAATCCCATTTAGGTCAATTTCAGGTGTAGGTTATAACACTACAAAATAAGTTCCTTAGGTGGCAAATGCTTCTGTCCCGGTTTTCATTTAATATAAGTTAAAAATATTATTTGTTACTTAGTTAAGATGTCAAATGAAAAAGAAAATGAATGAGATATGTAGTTACAGTTTGTTCCACTAGGAGCACTTACATGCTAACTGTGTAAAAAAAATTTAAAACAGGAAATATGTGCAGAGAAATGTTAATGTTAACGTTAATAGAACAATACTCATTCATATTAATATACAACATCTTCTTTGGGGGTATGGATGTAAAAACTGTCCAAAAAATAACATCTTTACACTGTTCTAAAAATCCACCATGCTAATGATTAGCAGTTAAATGAAAACTAACATTAAAGAAACATCAGGTAAAAAAAATCTAATAACTTCACAGGTCAAATGTTTTCAGAACTGTAATATTTAGAAAAGGTAATCTGCTAATCCTAAATTTACGCTAACAGATGTCAAGTTAATCGTGTCTGCTAATTAGCCAATAAAGTAATCCCTGAGTCTTCTGTCAAGTTTGTCATACAGACCTGTCATTAACCTATACACAGGTAATGCAGAATCATTTTGCTTCCAGTGCGTCAGTGAAGTCAGTGAATAACTTCAGACCATGGCTGAGGAAAACAATTTAAGTCTCAGACACATCTCTCCAAAACATAGCTGCCGAACTTTACGGCACTCCTCCTCTCCTAAACTCTGGATGTAACTAGTCATTGGCTTCCAATTCTGAAGTACGAAAGGATGGAAGGAGATGGAAGGAGTGACAACCACCTTGACACAACATGGCGCAAAAGGTCAATCAACTTCAGGAAATTTACAGAATTCTTTCAAATGTGCTGCCTGACTGGCTGAACTGCTGAAATGGCTGTAAACCTTGAGCACGATATTTTCAACATCAAAATCTATTGTTCCTGCAACGTACAGGTCCTGGTCATAAAAGTTAAATATCATGAAAAAGTTGATTTATTTTAGTAATTTTATTCAAAAAGTGAAATTTATATATTATACTCATTCATTATTCACAGACCGATATATTTCAAGGGTTTATTTCTTTTAATTTGATGATTATAACTGACAACTAATGAAAACCAAATTCAGTATCTCAGAAGATTAGAATATTGTTATTCTATATTCAATTCAATATTGTATTGAAAAAGTTCATTACTGAAGACACCTGGTGCCACACTCTAATCAGCCCATTAACTCAAAACACCTGCAAAGGCCTTTAAATGGTCTCTCAGTCTAGGCTACACAATCATGGGGAAGACTGCTGACTTAACAGTTGTCCAAAAGACGACCATTGACACCTTGCACAAGCAGGGCAAGACACAAAAGGGCATTGCTGAAGAGGTTGGCTCTTTTGAGTTAATTAGCTGATTCGAGTGTTGCACCAGGTGTCTTCAATATTGAACCTTTTTCACAATATTCTAATTTTCTGAGATACTAAATTTGGGGTTTTCATTAGTTGTTAGTTATAAACACCAAATTAAAAGAAATAAACACTTCAAACATATCAGTCTGTGTATAATGAATGAGTATAATATACAAGTTTCACTTTTTCAGTGGAATTACTGAAATAAATCAACTGCTTCATAATATTCTAATTTTATGACCAGAACCTGTATTGCTGCAACACTGTTATTTTTAGCTGTTTAGATGTTTTATTGGTATCACTGTAAAAACCAAGCAGCAGATGTTGTACACCCTTTTCAAAATGAAAGTATCTAAGGGTTACTGGAAAACACTTTGTTGCACTTTTGTTAGAAGCATCTGTTGCCACTGAAAATGGCAGACTGTTTTCTTAAATGTAGCCCACATGTGTCTCCATGGAGTATGGAGCTAGCATGTTTTCACTAAGCGATTTTGCTTTGGTTTCTCCACACGTCACACCTTTATCAGCATGCCGTTCAATAGCACCCTTTCCTTTGCTGCTAATATCTACATCACATCGGCACAGCATACAGAAATCATGGAATTTATCTTTTTTAATGAAAGAATGTTGTGCTGACCACTCCGAACTGTAAGTCTGTTTTCTTTTCGCCATTTTCACAGTGTTTCGTACTCATTGACTTGGTCTTAGAGGGCGGGTTTTCTGCAGGTAGCCTGTTCGTGAGTTATAAGATCACATGGCGATGCTGTTATACCAATCAATTCAATGTATTTGTTACAACATTTTATAAACCAGTGACACAGAAAGATATTTGTCAAATGCAACCTTAGTTGTATGTCCAGGCATTGAAAACTGTGTCAACTGTGTACAAGCTAATATTTGAGCAATTTAACTCACTTAACTTTAAGTTCATAAAACATAAATAATTTAGTGCTAAACAATATCTGTTTGTAAAATGTTTGACCTGAATTTATTGAATTTACTTGCTAAAATATATGAAGTTTACCTACTAACCTTTATTAGTTCTATATACTTTTTGAACATTCATTCAGAGAACTTTTCATTATTCCGCTTTTTTTACAGTCTACAACACCCATTACCTACAAATCCCAAGCTTTACAGGATTGCTTTTTATAATGGTTTTGCGTGGTATAACCATTCTTCTTCTTCTTCTAAGTAGATTTAGCTAGCTAAGCTAAGTAGCTAGTTTTACTAGCTGTGCAGTTAGTAACTGTATCAAACTCTATCCAAAATGAATCCAACGTCAGGTTTCCCTCAGTCACACTGTTGAAGAGGTTGATTGCCATACCGTATGGGGGTGAAAACTATTCTGCAGTTAACTTGTTCCAAATTGAGATGTCAGTTTAACACAGCACTCCTGGGAATTGTCAAGTACATGAAACAACTGGGGACTGAATATCATAATACTATCATCTGGCGCACACATCAGGCAGCAGCTGTTAGCTAGTATGCTATAATCCGCATGTTCATATTTCATATAGATAGGTTTAAAGAGCAACATCTGAAAAGAACTTGACCACTTCTGCCGGATACCTGAGGTACAGCACAGAGATTACATAAACATTAACAGGCCTTTTACTTATTCGGCTGTCAGAATGTCTCACAATAAATGAATAAGGACGCCAGATGATGCTCTGTATGTTCCGGTTATAATTCTGACTCAATAAAATCAATCGACTAGCATAGCTAAACATTATATACTGGTGAAGAGTCATTACGGTAAAAGCTTCTGCAACCTTCACAAAGGACTGTCTGAATGGTATTAAGGATCAAATGTCACCAGAATCAGATTACGAATGTGTCCCAAATCCTCAGTGGTTTTTATTATTATTATTATTATTATTATTTTTTTTTTTTTTTTTTTTTTTGTCTGTCTTTTGAAATATCAACATGTAACAAATGTGGAAATTCCTGGCATGTTTGGGAAAAGTGTGCTTACATTTTACTAAGGGAGATGTTGATGCCTTCTTTCACTACACTTGTTTTTTCTGCAGAAAAAAAAATATTTTAACTGCTCTAATCAGGTCAACGTTTGAGCTACAACCATGGAAATTTGACAAGAGGCCACCAGGTACTTTCCTGACAAATTATGTACAGATTGCACCCATCCTTTTGTTTTTATCACTCTTTCAATTTCACTCTATTCACTTCTATTGGGAGCTGGTAAAGTGGGTGACGTCACAAATTGGCTTCATTCACATTTTCTCCTGTCTACAATCATTTCTTCTAGAAACTTGATTTAACCGTTAACTATAGATAGTAGGTACTTTGCCTATTCTGAACCTTCAAAACATTACATTGTTTGGCACTTTTACTTTTCAGGCTATGAGCATTTGCTTAGCACAATGCATAGCATACTGCCCCATTTACTTCAAAGTTAATTTTGCCCTGATCAGGTTTCTTCTCAATCCACACAATTTTTACTATGACCACCTTGGTGGCTCTGCTGAGGCAGAGGTATATTTCTAGTAAGTACAGAAATGGGGTTCTGATGATTTTCTTTGCTATCCTCACTCCTGTCTGGAGGGACTTCTGGTCTGAGGCACTGCAGCTGCCGTACCAGACTGGGAGACTGCTGGTCAGGATGTTCTCTATAGTGCCTTTGTAGAAAGTTGTGAGGATAGGAGGAGGGAGGTTTGCTCTCCTCATCTGTCACCGAACGTGAAGGCACTGCTGTGCTCTCTTGACAAGGGAAGTGGTGTTTGTGGTCCATATCAGGTCATCCATGATGACCACCCCCAGAAAAGTGCTGTTCATTGATTCATTGACTCCACCATATTGCCATGAATTTTAAGTGGAGTATGTACCATGTGCTTCCTCCTAAAGTTGACAGTAGTTTCTTTTGTCTTGTTGATATTCTGTGACAGGGTATTATAGCCGTACCAGATAAGAAGTTGGTTCACTTCCTTTCTGTAATGCTGCATCATCATTGCTGATGAGGCCCACCACTGTTGTGTCATCTGTAAATGATGTGATTTGAGCTATACTTAGCACATCACTCATCAGGTTGAACAACAGAGCGGTCAGAACACAACCCCTGTGGAACTCCGGCATTCATAATGGTTTTAGAGGTGTACTGCCTGGGAACCGTCCAATAACCAGTTGCACAGTGCGGTGTCAATGCCAAGTGGGGCAAGTTTTTTTACTAGGTGATGAGGGATGACTGTATTGCAGGTGGAAGACAATGAAGAGCATTCATACATTACTGTGAGTCTGAAGTGCTGTAGGGCAGTAGTTACTGGCTCTTGCCACAAAGAATTGTCTAGAAAAGATTTGCCTCCAGTGAAACTGAGGAGCTTCAAACCGTAGCTACAGACCAGGGGTAGGGATGTAGACCAGTAAACAAAGAACTTTATTTGCAGGATAAGCTTCTGCTTCACCACCACCACAACAATGCTCACCCAAACTATCACTTCTTGATTAAGACCCCAAGATACTTAAACTTCTACATTAGAAGGTGACGTCCTGCCCTCACCTGAGTAAAAGGAATTGACATGGAGGTGCTGATTCGCACCTTGGTTTCCTCAATGCATGTTAGCGGTCTGGGTTAATTGTACAACATATTACATGTTACTTTTAAACCCTATATACTGACCAATCTCATCTACTGATCCTGCCTAGCTCTATCTCTAGCAGTTGCCCTTATGGCCCCCAAATCTGTCTCTGGCCTTTTCTTTCTTTTTAAGGCACCTGATAGCTCTTTGTGAAACCAAATTCACCCCTTTTTGCCGTCTCCATTCGGCTCATGATATCATTTCACAATAGCTGGCCTGCTTTGAAGTGATCTAATGTGGCGCACCACAGAGTCGTGTCATTCCTCTGTAAAGGTTTTGTGGGTTTCCTGTTGTTGTGATAAACGTCTGTTCAGCAGGATGTAGGCATTTGTGGCTGCAGTATCCAAGAAATGCAAAACCCCGTTTTTGCCACTGGGATTGATGTCAGGGGAGTAAGATTACTGCGGCGTGATGTCCATTGCAGTCTGCCAACAAGCCAAACCTGTGCCGTATATGCAGGTATTTTGCAGAGAAGTTTCTACAGACGTGAAAAAAATAAAATGCATACATCCTTTAAGCATGGGGTGGTGGCTATAAAGCTCTCCTAGTAAAATTTTGGCCCTAAAAAGCAGGTTTTCCTATATTTAGACCTAAGAATAAAGGGTATGTCGGTGTAATGGTGTGGTGTAATGAAGTAACTGTTACCACTCTAAAGTGATTTGTTTTCCAATAACAGCCTATTCCTATGTGTTTTATTCCTCTTATTCTACAGCAATTTCTAATGATTGCAGTGGTTTATTTATTAAAGAGAGCCACATCATACTTTTTCTGTTACTAATTGCATTTAGAAACTTTTCTGGTTTTAAGCTTGGCATGACATTATGTTTGTGTTGACCTCAGCAATCTTTGATCACTTCCACAGTGATTCAGTGATCGTTATGATTTTTGATGGTATTAGCTTTTTAAATATAGCCTTTTAATTTCCCTATTTTAAATTTCCTACATCTCCACCTTCTCAGCATGTTTCCCAAATATCCACCATCATGATGCGCCACTTGCAAGTAAAAGCAAGCTTTTTATTTGTCTGTGGCAGTTTGATTCACATCCAAGAACACAGCTGAGAGCTAATATATGTCATTCTGAGACTGTCCAGATGCTCCAGAGCCTCTATCCAGAGTCACAGGAAACCAACAATTAGATCTAACAAAAGATTACCTTTGATATTCAGTATACATATAGTTTGTTTGGAATCTGGTTTCTACCATTCAAAAAAAAATCATAAATGGCTTTAAAAGTTTCTAAATATACAAAAATGTACTAAGCTGTTTTAATTTTTTAGTATTTTATTTCAATTTTCAAATATAACGCTTCAAATTTAAATTTATATAACACTTTTAACAATGGACATTGTCCCAAAGAAATTTTTCAGAAATATAGGAACAGGTTATACATTTATAGAAATTTTATCCCTGGTGAGCAAGCTAAGATGACCAGAGGATGAAACCTTGAAAGGAACCAGACTCATAAAGGAACCAATCCTTATTTGGGTGACACGAATAGTGCAATTATTAATAAAAAGTGTGAGTAGCCAGAGAATTAATTATAGTTATAATTCTGTAATCTGATTCATGGTTTCTACGTCTGTTATTATGGTGTTCTATACTGTCCATGTTGGTTCAGATGAGAATCCAGGAAGATATGGGGGAGAACATAGTAGATTAGGTAGGTTTGCGCAGCAGGAGGAGTCAGGAATCAGGGTCACTGGTATCTCCTGGTGCCTTAGCCATATCAGGTGTAGCTCATCCAAATGGGATGTGAAGAGAGAGGGTAGAGAAGAAAACACAGAGAGTTAGGTATGATCTTTCATGCAATAGTCACATTAAATATAAGTTGTGCAGAGAGAAAGCAGAAATACTGGCAAACTCACTAAACAGTATAACTACAAGAGAGAACCTTGTAGTTCTCCTGCTGCATAACCGTCATCAAACCAGAGTGAACACATGAGAGTGGGGGTGGTGGGTGCAGTTCACAGCATCCAGACATACCAGTTTAACCAAAAATGACGGAGGCTGTTCCATAGATGTGGGGCTCTATAAGAGAAGGATCTAAACCTTGCTGTAGCCCTTATAATTTGAGGTATCAACAAATAGCCTGCACCTTTTGATTGAAGCTTGCACCGATGATCGAAAGTTGCAGTTATAGTTCATCTTCTGGCTTTTGCATCTCCATCTCCCTGAACAACCTTCCTGATTTACTCCATCCGCTATTTTCATATAGATTAAATTAAACCCGACTACACCGTCAACACCTCAAATGACATGACACTTGAATAAGGCATTTCCACCTAAAAGTGCAATAAAACACTCAGGGCATCAATTGCAAATAGATTACCTTCTGGATGAAAACGTGTAAAGTGATGTGTAACAGTATTTACTAAGAGGCAGGTATTAAATTTGCAGAAGCCATTTCCACTACAGAGGAAGAAATAAGGCTGTTATTGTATTGTGAGGGTTCTTAAAATTGTGCCACAGCTGTTGACAACATTAGCATGCAGAATCTGTTTTTAGCAAGGTTTGGTTCACTTCCACTTAGAGGGAGGGAGGAGACACATTTCTATCCTGATGGGCCTGGTGTTCTGACTGACAACTTTTGATCAACATTAGATGAGTATCAGCAGTTGACTGCTTTGTCTTGGCTTTTGTTCTTCTCTTTAAGAGGCTTTAGCAAATCCCCTTTGCTGCTCCAGGGACAGATTTGAGAATGAGGTGTGTCACACTAAAATTCTAAATTGCGTTAACACATGCTAGTGACACACTGCTTTCTATTTCTGTGTAACAAAAATCAGCTCCAGAAGGGCAGCGGTGGCTCAATAGATAAGACTTGAGGTTACTTATCAGAAGGTTGAGGGTTTAAAGCCCAGCCCCACCAAGCTGCCACTGCTGGGCCCTTGAGCAGGGTCGAAGAGCTACCAGTTTGCTCCTCCGTACCAACAGGACATGACTGAAGTGCCTTTGAGCAATCTATCTAACCCCTAATGGCTGTGGATAGGGTTGCACGCTGCTCAGCGCAAGTATATTCACCATCCCCATAGTGTGTGTTTTTATATTAAACTTTTTAAATTTGCGTCCATAACATTTCATTTATTATAATTCCCCATTATCTTTATTTTTATATTTTTTTTTTGCCTTCGTCGTCATGCTCTGTAGATGATGCTGTGAGAAAATTAGCCTAAGAAGACTCAACCAGGTAATACAAAAAAATCAATCTGGATCTTGATTGTCTGACTCAGGGTTTATGAAACATGTGGGAAGAGACAAAATACTGTAGTATAGCACCTCCATCAGACCGATTGGTCTCATTGTACTTTCCTTCAGAGGTAGTCTGGGTGGCTATAGCTTACTGATTGGCCTAACCAACCCCCCAATATTATTATTAAAATAATAATAATAATGATAATAATAATAATAATAGTAATAACAATAAACTGTCTGGCAGCTTAGTAGTGTAGTGGTTAGTGCTGTTGTCTCACAGCAAGACAGTCCATGTTTGTGGGTTTCCTCTGGGTACTCTGGTTTACTCCTACACTCCAAAGACGTGCATGTTGGGTTGATCGGTCACTCAAAATTGACCGTATGAGCATGAGTTTGTTTCCGCTGACAACAGATTGGGATGCTCAGTCAGTTTATCTACTCCCATAGAACACACATTGCTGCAGAGTAAAAAAGTGTACAAAAAGCTCGGCTTGTTGTGTCACATCAAATATTATTAGGATTCCATTTGATTTTAACGTAAACTGGCATTATTAGTGTATTACTGATTACTTGCCTCTCTGTTTGCCAGTATCACTGACTGCTACGTCTTCAGATTCATGGGCATGCACAAGCTGGTGGTTGTGTGCTTAATTGGCTAATGGGCCTCTTAATTTGAAGATAACGCAACAGATAGCATAACCTGTAACTACCCATGGCTACCAAAATGGGCAGCATGGCCTTTGAGGGGAAACAGGCCATGTGTTTTAAGCACCTGAAGGTCCAACCCTAGTGAAATTTTGCCTTTTGGCACCTCAGAGTATATCAGGTTTACCACCACTTACTTTTTGAAAAGACATATTCATGTATCTTAAGGCATTTTATGTACTTGTATGGACAGCTTCCCATAAAAACATTTCATTTAGTCATAAAAAGACTCGCCTTGTCTTGTTTTTATCTCTATTTCTTTTAAAAGTTCTCCTGTATCGTTAAGAATTATGCGTGTTCAAAGTAAAGAACTTGGAGCAGGTCTCCAAGTGAAAGTTCACTTCTGAAATTAAAATCTTCCCATTTGTTTTCAATTCGTTTGCGCCCAGCCCCCCCCCCCTTTCTGGGAACTCGTGATTAGATTCTGAGCTCTTGTTAATGTTCTACTCGTGAGAAATAGCCTATTCATGCAGACCTGGTAAAGTTTTAATCATATTAAATTGAAAAGAAGAAAAAGAATGAGTCACAGCTCTGAATGAGGTTTGAATGTTTCCTGTGAGGGATTTTAACCCAACCCTCCCCCTCCCCACCCTCACACAGAATATTTTACAAGGCATCTGGTTAAGACTATAGTTGTGCATGAGGACTGGATCAAGAAAAACTTTCTTTCATCACGGTACAGGCAAGCGGTCAAATATAAAGCAGTTGAATAAGGACAGCAAAGCCAAGGCTGATCCTTGACATCCATAATGATACTTTAACTGTGATGCTTTACTCTTTACTGCCAGCTACTGTTCTGGAATTGTATTGTAACCATGACTGTAAAACTCACTAAGCTTCAAATGTTCTCTTATTTTTTTATTACTTGGATTTAAAACCAAAAGTTTTCACACATCTAGGTTAAAGATTTTCAATCTCAGTTTTTTTCACTCCATACCTTATCATACCAAGTTTTTTATGTCATTTCAAACAAATGATCAAAGACAGATTCATCTCAGCTTTTCATTATACAGGGAATTGCAAGAAAAACTAGTACACCATTCTAATACTTGGTAGGTCCCTCAGCAGTTCATGTAATTATTTATTTTTATTTTAGAATCTTCTGATTGGCCATTTGTCCCAATATGAAGTTAACTGCTTAATTTGCATGAATTTTTCCGCTTGATACTGTGGGAAGAGCCAAACACCTGTGCCAAGACCACAGCAAAAAAATTGTAGCCAGGGTCCAGTCCAATGCTCCTTCCAAACAACTGAAGATACCACAAGGATCTGTCTAAAAAAATGTATGCAAAAATAAATTTTTAAAGGCTGCGTTTGGCCATTTATTTTAAT
This sequence comes from Duopalatinus emarginatus, assembly GCA_028565595.1. Lineage (NCBI taxonomy): Eukaryota > Metazoa > Chordata > Actinopteri > Siluriformes > Pimelodidae > Duopalatinus > Duopalatinus emarginatus. The sequence goes on from JAOVVF010000051.1 coordinate 1,067,697, forward strand.
TAATTTCTTACAGCGATAACACCAAGGACAATGTTAAGAACAGGTTCTTACAAACCATTCAGAGAGCTCCATCTGGTGTTGGTAGTCACAACTACACAAAATAATTGTAGCCATGGTCAAGTCCCATTGTTCCTTCCAAACAACTGAAGATACCACAAGGATCTGTCCAAATAATTGTATGCAAATATATACATTTTTGGACCACACAGACATCTTATTGTTATCTTTTGTCCAAAAGGCTAAACTGAACCCCAAGACAACAACAAATAAACTTATAAAGGAGGTTAATGCATCTGGTACCAATGTACATTGATCATTAGCCGAGTCCTACAGCATTATTTGCATGTAAGAAGCCCCTACACCAAAACTGTTACCAAAAAAAAAAAGCTGAAACTGAACTGAAATGTAGTAATCAGTATATGATTACAGTATATCAGTATAGGATACAAATATATAATATATGTATATAAGATCTCAAGAATCTGTGAAGCACGGTGGTGGCTGCATCACATTGTGGATTTTGCTGGAAATTTGCAACTTACGTTTTTCTCCCATGATCTTTTTTTTTTATTGAAGATGCTTTTACCTGGCAACCTTTTAAACAAGCCATATTTGTTCAGTCTTTTTCTAATCGTACTATCATGAATTTGAAGATTTAATATGCTAACTAAGGGCTCTAGAGTCTGAGAATATATCTTCTGTTTATTTCAGTTTATTTATTTATTAGTTTTGGAATTTCTTTATGGCCTTAGGGTGAATGCTTGCTGGGATGTTCACTCCTGGGAAGATTGGCAAATGTCTTATGGAAGCAGAAAGGTACACAAATTCCCACTCACTGCTTCTGCATTTTTACCTTTCGGTTGTATTTCTCTAATTAATTGTAGAAGCTTCTAAGGACCAGGTGACATGTATAACCATTAAATTTATAAAAAGTGTACTTAGTTGTTTTTTTTCACAATTTTTTTTTATTTCTGCCACCCCCCCATCCTGTATTTTTCTATGTTTTCTATGCATTAGTCAAAACAAAGTACTCCAGCTCATGATATACAGTATTTTAAAATACATGTAAAGGCAACATATATTCTAAAGAAACGTCTTACCCTTTTTGCCCAACCTGACTGTAAACCGTTATAATTAGCATTAATTTGGGACACATTGGTTAAAGTTTTTTACCTTCATGCTGGATGATAATTGTAACACAATGTCAAATGTAATTCATTTTAGCATATTTATTTGTGATCCCAACATAGTACATGACACAACTTAGGTGCCCTTGAGCAAGGTGGGGGGCTGCCCCCTACTCCTGGCAAGTGTGTTTACTGCCCCCTAGTGTTCATTAGTGTGTGTTTCACTGCATGGATGGGTTAAATGCAGAGGTCACATTCACAATTAAAGTAATTAATTGGGTGACTACTTTTTGGTTTTTCTTGAGTAACATTATCCTGAAGTAATGGGTACTCTTACTTGAGTACAATTTTTGGCTACTCTACCCATCTCTGGATAACACCACTGACATGGTTAAGTACAGGTTCTCTCCTGCTGTCCTTGTTCTTCCGCAGAATATCACTGGCCTGTCAACAATCTTCGCAGAAACACTTACAAAACGATTTGAAAAGCTCCATCTGGTTTTGGTAGTGATAACTACACTCAGTAGGCTTGAGTGAAAATGAGAATTTTTTTTTACTCCATGACTAAAGAGTCGACATCTGAGGTTGATGTTACATACATTTCTCTGTGGGATGTGAGAATTATGTCAGTACTATTTTCAGGACAGTAGGTGTCAGCATTGCCTAGCATGAAATTCCACCCTGGCCAGATCTTATTTATAACCAGTGCACAGGCAAACCAGTGAATCTGAAATGTTCGTATGTGACTTCCCTCACAGGCATTTGACAAGAAAAACTTTATCTATATCTAAATTAAAAATGTATATATTTTTATAAATTTTATAAATATTAAAAATTTATATATATATATATCGTTATGGAAACTTTGATATGTTGAGCCATACTCAACATTCCAGAAACAGTGAGAATTAACAAATCACTGCTCTTATGTATTACACCTTAAATCAGGTTATGCAGCTCCATAATAACTGCAATTATGCGACAATCATTAAAGGATAACAGTAATGTCTTCCTTTCTTTGTGTTGACGTCTTGATATGTATTGCCCCACGTTAACACTTTGTTTAATTATTTCTCTGACGATAGACTCTTCTCTCTGCTACACTCTGGGAAACGCTTTCGCACCCTGAAGGCATACATAGAGAGAATGAGGAGGAGCTTCTCCCCACAAGCTGTCCGTGCCCTGAATGAGATCAGAGACTAGTCCACCACACTCTCCAACGAGGGCTCCCACACCACCTCACTCACACACACAACCGGACTACATTTTTTGCACATTTTTTTGCACATTAACACACCGGACTGCATTTTTTGCACATTTTTTTGCACATTAACACACCGGACTGCATTTTTTGCACATTTTTTTGCACATTAACACACCGGACTGCATTTTTGCACATTTCTTGTTCATTTTTGCACACACGGTGTATATATCTCTCCAGACTTTAACTTGTGTACATATATTTACTTTATTTTATACTTTATATATTTTATTCTATATCTATATATTTTTAATCTTATTTTATATTTTAATCTTATTTTATATTTAATTTGATTTCCTACTATTTTATTTTTGGAATATTTAATTTTACTTTAACTTCTATTACTGTTACTTTGTTACCTAGTTTATATTTTGTGGACAACGGTCAAATGGCATTTCACTGCATGTTGTACCGTGTATGACTATGCATGTGACAAATAAAACTTTGAATCTTTGAATCTTGAATCTCTGAATAAAATCGTTATAATAATGATGCAATTGTATTAATTATCGGACGTTATAAGCTATAATCAGCTCTGATACATTTACAGATCTATTAATTGGCTAGAGAATGATTCACTGACTCACATGCCATCTCACAATGGCAATCTTGATGGCACATGAGTCAGTGAATGGCAACCGAACAGTAAGACCAGAAAGTGATTTCAGACACCACAAAGATTTGCTAAATGGCTAAAGAGTCATTCTCTTCGAACTATGTGCTGAATTTCTCCAAGGCTTAGAGAGTGCAATAGCCGTGTTCCAATTCACCCCCCCCCCCATCTCATATTCTTGCTTATCTGGCATGCAGTGCATCTTGGGATATGATGAGTGGTGAAGGATCCACCCATTGGACCGTGACGCAGTCTGTCTTCACATGCAGCCCCCAAAAATTACAACCCTTTAATTGAGATTCCTTGCTCATGGACACTTCAGTGGTGTTTTATCAGTACATGGGTTTGAACTGGCAACCTTCCGGTCACAAGATCAATTCTGTAACCTAGATCCATGACTTTCCTCAGCCATCAAATTGTTCTCCAATTTAAACAGTATACAGAATCAACAGTATGCATTTTAGTAACAGTGTGGACACCATATGGATATGTATGGGATTACAACTGAATGCACAAATCACTGCTCTCGTGTTACACTTTAAATCAGGTTATACAGCTGTATAATAACTGTGTTTATGCTATAGTCATTAAAGGATAATATCAATTTCCTCCTTGCATTGTGTAGACATCTTAATTGGCCCGTTTCGGTTTCTTGATATTTATTGCTGCAGTTCTACAAATTGTTTAATTATTTCATTAAATAAAATTATAGTGATGCTATAATCAGCTGTCACACATTTAAAGATCTGTTAATTGGCTAGAACATGATGCAATGACTGTGACACAGTGGCATTTTTGGACTGTTAGCCGTCCGCACCAACCGAGCAATATGACGAGAAAGTGTTTTTAAATGCCTCAAACCTTTCCTGGCTAAACTGATGATCAATGTTGGGAAAGTTACTTAAAAAAAGGAAGTTTGTACTGGTTCACAATCCATTTACAATCCCTGTAACACGCAAAATAAATCAGAATCGCACTGCTAATGCTTCAGAAGAGTTTCAGCTAGTTAGCAAATGTCCTAGATTTAGTGGTCAAATAAGGAAAACAAGTGTTAAAAAGACGACTCGACAAAAAGGGTTTTACTTTAACCTTTGACAAGAACTTATTATTCTTTGAAATATTTTTGTTTAATACTGGAAGTATTTTCTAATCATGTCCTTTTTAACTTTTATTAATATCAGTTTTAAAGCTGTAATAATTAGGGGAAAAATGCATATTAGTTCACAATATTATTATGTTATTATAAATTTATACGCATATTTCTAAATTAATTTTCCTTTCATTTATCCCTGTAAATATCAACTTTAATGAGAATATTTCTTAGCTTTTACTTTTATAATTATAATTTTTCAGTTCTTGTCTGTCCACATGTCTGTAAGGTCACAGTTTTGAGGGACCCCTGAAGAAGCGTTTATTGGACTTAATTTTTCTAATGTTTAATCAGTTCAACAACTGATTTGTTCTAAGAAAACAGCAACATAATAAACAGTCGAGTTCATTTTATTCATGTTTAGTGTTTCTACTGCTGCTACATTTTGTTCCTAAATAAACCACTGAAAGGACTTTTGTTTTTATCAATGATCATTTCTTGTAATTTCCTGATTTTTTATAGACTTTATTCCAGTACATTTGTTTGGGTTTTAGAATGAAAATTAAATGTAAAGTCATTTTTACACAGCCGTGACACTACCACCACCATGCTTGACTAATAAGCTTGTATGTTTTGGATCTTAATCAGACACATTATTTCTTTCACATTGGTAGAAGTTTATCTTAGTTGCTGAACTTTTGAAGCACTTTTCTCTGAATTTTAGTATTTTAGTTTGTTGGAGATGTCACTGACTGTTGTTTTGTTTTGGGTTTGTCTTTACAGCTTTTATTAGTATTTCTACAATAGTTTTAAACTGCTGTTGTTTTCCTTAGCAGCCCTGGTCGGTGTCTGGTAAAATGTCTATACGCCCCTGTTAAAATGCAACATTTTTTGATGTAAAAAATCTTTAAAAAAACTTTTTTTCACCTTAAATGTGATCTACATTCTGTAAAGTGGAAATAAAAACTTTCAGTAACATGATTTCATCAATATTTTGATGAAGCACCAATGGATTTTATGACAGCAGTCCTTTTGGTTAGGAGTTGATCAGCATTGCACATCTTGACTTGCCAATCTTTGCCCACTCCTTCATGCCAAAGTGCTCCAAATCTGTCAGAAATCAAGGGCATTTCCTGTACACAGCCCTCTTTAAGTCACCCCACAGACTTTCTGTTGGATTCGGGTGTGGACTTTGGCTAAACCATTCCAAAACCTTTATCTTCTGGTGAAGCCATTCTTTTGTTGATGTGAAGGTATGCTTTGGATTTTGCCTTGCTGAAAGCTGAAAGTTTTCTACATTTGTGGGCCAAAAGTGAGTGATATTTGAACCTGTTCATATTTCATATTTCCTTCTACCCTGACTAAAGCCCCAGTTCCAGCAGAAAAAACAGATACCATGCTGGTACAATGCTGCCACCACCATCCTTTTCTGTGGGTATGGTGTTGTTTTGTCATTTGAAGAATGAAAGGGATACTCTTTGATACTTTGGAAGCTCTTTGCAGTCCATAGCTTTTGCTGTTAGATAACTTCTAGATGCCAGGAAAATCCTACAAGGACAGCTGAACTTTATATGGGGTTAATTAGAAGCACTTTAAATTGATGGCAGATGTGTATTGACTACTATGGCAGATGTGTATTGACTACTATTTTTGAACATGATTGTTATTATAATTACTTATAATTACAATAAGTTAATTATAAGCAAAGCCACATTCAAAATGATAAGAGGATGTGTGTATTTATACAACCACATTATTTTAGTTTATAATTTTATTTTTCTTATTTAAACAATTTCAGCTTGTTTCTTTTTAATTAAATTGCACAGATCATTAGGTCACGTTGAAGGAGAAAATAAACCTTAAATTATTTAACTTGGTCTGATTTTTTTTTACATCACCTGATTTATCCATCCATCCATCCATCCATCCATCCATCCATCTGTGTGTTACATGCTGAAATGATTTCTAGTTGGGTTTGGCATTGATTTTGGCACTGGCAAAACAATCTGTTGTTTTTGTTTTGAAAATCTAAACTATTCATGTTCCTTATGACAATGATTCATCATATTTAGAATTTTGGATGATAGTAACATAAATATTATATAAAAAAAACACCAGTAATACAGCTAATTAAAAAATATTCTAATTTAAATTTTTAAAGACAAGCGACATAAACAGAAAGACAAATAGGTCATTTTGTAAACATTGGAACTGTGACAGAATCATGCTCCTGGTTATGTAAAGTTTTAGAGGTGGTGAACATGCTTTCCCAGAGTTGTGGGCCAGGGGGCCCAGTGTGCATTTGGGGGTTTAGGTGTCCTGCACAAGATCGCTTCATTCGTGTATTGTTATTATTAGGGGATCCGAACTCATGACCACATCACACCTGTTCTGCGGGATCTTCACTGGCTCCCTGTTAAATACCGGATTGAATTCAAGATTCTCTTATTTACCTACAAGGTTCTAAACAATCTGCCACCTCCTTATCTGACTGATCTTCTTCCCTACAAACCTTTTCGCTCTTGCAGATCTTCCATTGCTAGGCTGTTGTATGTCCCGCCATCCAAACTTCGTAGCTTTGAGGAGCGAGCTTTTTCTAGACTTTCTCTTTTCTAGACTAAGAGATCTCCCTCTCTTTCCATATTTAAATCTAATCCTAAAACTAAAACATGTCAGTCTAACCTATTTCTTTAGATTCCCTGTGATACTGCTATTGGCAGTATTTGTTACTGATGTTACTGATTAACCTGTGTGTTGAATGTTTCTATGTTACTATTTTTCTTTGTACCAGTGATTGTAAGCATCTTTGGGTTTTTAGAAAAGCACCATATAAGAATTCATTATTATTATTATTACTATTATTATTATTATTTGACACAGTCATGAATTCAGTTAATATTGCTCTATGAGGTAGAAAAGAACAACAAAAAAACAACAACAAATCAACGACAACAATAATAATAATAATAATAATAATAATAATAATAATAATAATAATAATATTAATAACCTTTAAATGTATTTGTTATTATTGATTTAATAGTGTCTTATTGTTTCATATTTTGATGTATTATTATTTAATAGACAGAACAACACCATTAGTACAAAGCATCTATATTTAAGTTACAATTACTGCATTATATTAATATTAGGGGAGACTGGGGCTGGTTGGAACACAGTTAATTTCCTGGCCTGTAGAGGGTGCTGCCAAAAATACCAAGATTAAAATGATTACCCTCTTGACCTGAACATATTACAGTTTTTCTCAGTCGATTTGGTACATTTCACAGATCAGAGTTGAAATTCTCAAAACTGTTCATTCAATCCCCACATTTCCCTGTTACTTGTGCACATCGTAATAGCATTTCTCACTGTGTTTCACATTTGCAAATGCTTTTGTACATTAATGCAAAGGGTCATGTACAATTGTCTGCTGATATTTGCATTATCAATTGCTTATGTCATGTTTATCAAAATGTGTTCTACTGATTGTCTGTTGAATTGTCTTGCCCTCCAAAATATTTAGGCTTTAGGTCATTGCCTAGGTCATTACATGCAAAAGTGCTGAACATGTTGTCATTAACATGTTAAACATGTCTCAGGCATGATTTGTACATTTTTATGAAAGATTTTTGGTAAATTGTGGTATTTTATCCTAAATTGATTAAATTGTTTTCAAAATTTTGGCTTTCAGTTAAGAAGGGGAGTTTGTGAAGGTTTAAATCAAACAATGGCGTGCTTACACACATTCCCATTATAGGGCTCTATAACACGCAGCATCTTGTCACATTCTTGGACACCCTTTACAAAGATCCCTGATAATGAGAGAGGTGTGATGCAAGAGGATTTGCCCAAATATGTGGTCATTTGGGATAATGTGAGTTCTCACCATTCCTCCTACCCTATTCTCCATTCCTGAACCCAATTGAGGAGTTCTTCTCAGCCTGGAGATGGAAGGTGTACGATCACCAGCCGC